>VUQS01036164.1:8922-34598 GCA_015108495.1 Heterochromis multidens
TGAGGGATGCGTGTATTTTTTCCACAATTGTGATTGTGGTCATTTTTGCATATTGCAGCTTAATGGACAAGCACTAACTGAAGCTTGCATATAGGAATGCTTACAGAATACAAGTTGACTGCAACGTCTGTCACTGGATGGGTGGAAACAGCTCAAATAACAAGAAACAGATAGATCTGACCACTGAAATAACTAATGCAGATCATCATTTTTAACCCTTACTATGGTAGTCTGCTAATCTAGACTTGATTAATCCTGCTGCTGTAGGTCGAGCTTGGGGATCTAGTGTAGTATACTGGGGATGGACAAGTGGAGCACACTGATGGATGAGAGTCTGCATGAGAGAAGCAGGGAGGGAGAGATGTTTGTGGCATCATGTCAGTGTATTAACAGTGGTGCCTTGGAGCAAGATTAGGTGTTAACTCTGATCTTCATCTGTAAGCACCGAGATTTGCTTGAAGTGGGCCAGTTTACTTTGCATTAAGTACTTTGTTGCTGTCACTAAACAACTTGCAGGCATTTCTCTATGTGTGCTCAGAACTTGGTTCATGTGAGCACATTTAATTGAAGTGATTGCACTGAATATTAAATGCCATATTATTCTACACACTAGCACATAGGCATACAGAGTTGTTTTGAAAATGTATTTATTGAATAAATAACATTATTGATTTGTTTTCCCAACCCACATTGTGTTAAGATCATTAAGTATGTGCATGTGTGTTTGTGTCTATGTTAGTGGGTTGGGAGGAATGGGAAGAGTGATAGGTTACAAAGGGCAAAACAAACAGACAAAAAAGCCTCTTATCATCGACTAATAGCCATATTTGAAAGGATAATGAAAGGTGAACGGATAGAAGCAAACTGGGGAAAGCAATCTATAGCCATATATAGGTGGACACTTTTTAGTTGAGTAATAATGATAGCAGAAATCCAAGTAAACACATTGACAACATCAATGTGGATAGCAGAATATCTTTTAAGAGAAGAGCGGAGAAAAAAAAATCTGTAGGTAACATGATGTAGTTCCTTGCTAATGCTCCTTTTAATTTACAGTATCTATGTCTAATTTCTCTGTGGAAAAATACAGAAAAGAGAAAAAGTAGTCAACAAACTACAGAAGAAACAGGTCAAGACTGATGTAATGGGACTCTGCTAGGTAGAACCTGACTTATAGGGAGCTAAGCTGTATTGACTACAATCAGAGTCCAGTCTTATTTCATCACACTCTACAATGACACTGAGAAAGTGACATGGTTTGGGGGTTTTGCGATGAACTTGCTTTACCTACTTTCTGTTTTATTTTGAAATCACTCATATTGCTGTATTGCAGTTAGCTTTCCCTCTGCTGTCCTTTGTTAAGTTTCTTTCCAATTTTCAGCATCACCTGTAGTCAGTCAATAATGGAGAGAGAGAGAGAAATCGTGAAGTGAAAGAAAATCAGCCGCTGAAAGAAACTGCAGGACTGAGCAGGAAAACTATATATATGAAAGAAATACCTCTCAGAAAAATCCCACTAAACTGGAGGTATTTATGGATGATATAGATCTTGGCTTAGGAGAGCAAAGCTTTGTCAACAAGAACTACAACAGGGACCTGATATGTCCTCTTGCTCTTCAGTCTGTATTTTTCCTCTACATTTATCCCCCTTTTTCCTCTTTACAGCTCTGTCTGCTTGGTTTTCTTCATATTGCTTACACTGGCTTTCCACTTGTGTATGTTTACTGAATATTTGACTCAGTATATTTTGTTTGCATGCATTTTTTAGGTGCTTTCCTTTCTCGCACTTTTTAAAAATCTGGATCTGCATAGATTTACATTCGAAACCATCTTCTTTATCAAGTTTTATTTGAAGGGCTTTGTTGTTGACGTGGGCTTCCATGTGTCCATATGCATGTTTTTGCATGATTCAAGTTCCTAGGAAAGCTACAAAGGTCACACAGGTTTTAAAAAAAAAAAGGTTTTAAAAAAAGACATAGCAATTTCTAGTAAATCAACTAAACCAACTGTTTAGTATTAGTGTTTATTTGTTCCACTTCTGTGAGTGTGTCTGTATAATCAGCCCTCTTCCATCAGCCATTTTTCATCTCTCAACGGCTAAACAAAAGCTCTTTTATTCAATTTACAGCACATGTTGTGAGTGACAGCTTCACATATTTACAAAAACTTACTGTATCCACAGCTGAGATGAAACTTAGAGTTGCTGAAATGCTGTCAGGCAATTTATCAAACTGACACTATTACCTTCAGTCTGTTTTTCCTTTAAGTAAGGGAGCTGAAAATAACTCTCCCTAGAAGTGCTTGAATGGGGTAACAACTGTTTTGTTCAATGTGGTCCCCTATTTAAGGTACTTGTTTTTTTTCCCCCCTTCTCCTCTGGGTTGTGCTTGTCCAGAGTTCTTTTGTGCTTCAAAACTTTGCAACAAGGAAAAGAAAAGACTGTGATTTCCGAGATCTTATTTAGTATGACTCATAGCTTTATCTCCAACCACTTGCACACAAACGCTTCTGAGTAAGTACACACATACACACACACACACACACACACACACACACACACGCTGGATCCTCAAGGGATGATTGCCACTCTCGCAGAAATCAGAAAGCCATTCAAATAGAGCCCTGCTGACTCAGCTCATATGTGGTGCACTAAGTATTGGCAGATTTGTGTGTGTGAGTGTGTGTGTTTGTGTGTGTGTGAGAGAGAGAGAGAGAGAGAGAGAGAGAGAGAAGAGAGAGAAGAAGAAGAAGAAAGAAAGAGAAGAGGAGAAGAGTGAGGGTGGAAGTTGAAAAGATGGGAAAAAGAAGTTTTGCAATGCTGGATGAAGATGAAGAAAAGATTTTTCTTTTTATCGTAGATTAAGGTACAATGCAACTGTCATTTTAATTGTCCTGTATTGTCAGTCAGCGTGAGATATATGAATATTCTTGTTCCACTCGACTGCTAGGTATGGCAACCGAAACACTGATATATAAACACGTCCAAAAATAATCAGTTTTTTGACTCAAGCAGCAGCTGGATTGTGTCTCTGTTGTAGTGTCCTTCTGTAACCTTTAAAAGTCTTCATTTTGTGATAATTCAACATGTTTGTCTTTGTGTGTTACAGTTTTAGTCTCATATTCCCCAGTGTCTATCCACTCCATCACCTTTTCTTCTGCTCCCTCTTCCCTCAGTTTTTTCTTTTTTTTTCCCCCCAGTTTTCTTTGTTTTTACTAATTATTTGCTCCAACAACCATGTGTGTAGTATAGTGTGTGTAAGGCCAGTTCGGGGGGGGGGGCGTCTATTTGAGTGTTCACTGTATGCCTCTGTAATCATGTGTGTGTATGTGTGGCTGTTTGTGTTCATATGCTAAATGTCAGCATCTGAAAGAGCAGCTGCTGAGTTAAATGCTAATTTGAGCAAGTGTTTTACACTGGCGTGTTGACAGCACATACTCTTGGCATGTGTAGGTGTGTTATACATCACTACATAAAGCATACCACACAGTTTTCAAGGGATACAAGGAAACAGATAGAAAACTGAATAAAATGTTTTAAACTCTTTCACTGAACTGCATTCTTTTTATCAGCTTTGTTGAACGCTCTGGCCTGAGGGTTGGAAATGAGAAAGCAGAGGAAAGGGAAGAGTAAAGGAGAAAAAGATGAATGAACACACTTGAGTCCGAAATATGAGCGAATTACCAGCTGTTCAGTAGCTTCAGATTTTCTTTCTTATTCTGTATTTCTCTCTGTGAAGGGCGGAACAACTTGTCAAAATGTTTTCATTGCATAATGAAACGTGCACCTCTAGGATCACCAAAGAACATGCTGCTTAGGACACTGTGTGTATGTGCACTTTAATACCTTGGGTTTCTTTTGCAATACAATGATGATGCACATGCTTTGGGAGGTGAAGCTCCACTCAAATTACAGAAATGACTTTGCTGTTGGAACAACAGTCAAATACACATACTTTTATATAGCACTGTTCAACTTTTATTGTCCACTCAAAACGCTTTACATTAGGAGCCACATTCACCCATCCCCATTGTATACTAACAGTAATGGTAACAATCACACCTAATTTACCTCTTGAGCCAGGTTGACAGGGCTGTTATATACAGTTGTGAAAAAGGACATCCTGAAGAATGTTACTCAAAAGCTGTCCTTGGTTTGCACCGAACAGTCCACTGTCACAGTAGCAAGACAATTCACTGGAAATCTGTAGTTTGTTGGACAACAAAGGCTTTTTTCCTGGTATGCAGGTCAAATTTATGGCGTCACTTTCTAATTGAAAGTGCGTACACTTTAACAGCAACTGTTTCAGCAGTTACCTGCAGAGTCTGTTATGACATTTTTGGGTTCCTGGAGAATTATTGTTGCATTTCACAATGTTCTCTTAGGCAGAATTTTCTGGGGTGACAAATTGCTGATGTTTGGACCACTTGCCGCTGATTTTTCTTCTTTTCTTTTCTTTTTTTTATATAGTGAAATGATTTATTCAAAAAAAAAAAAAATGTAGATCATTTTGAAACCATTGTCAGTCTGGGAGGCATCCATAGCCCTTTACCCCAACAATGTCCTAAAAGAGATTTTTAGAGCTTGGCAGGTTGACACCCCATAATTCAATGAACTTAGAGAACACCAGACTTTTGATGTCAGAGGTTTAAATAAAACAGAGTCCACCTGTCACTCCTTATGAAGGTTCTCATCATCGGCATCAAATCTAAAACCCATAGTTCAAATTTTGTGGTTTTGAGTGTGTGATAAATTTACAGGTATATAGGTGACTGATGTCAGTTCAATGTGGCATTTGTTTAAGTATAGCACTTTTTAAAAAAATTTTACACTTTTTCAAAGGGAACCCAGTGGTATTGCTTGCCCAAATTTCAACAAAAGGAAACGGTGACCAAATAATGTACGTTATTATATAATATGTTGGTCAGTTATGCTAAGGCTCCAGTCACACAGGCCTAGAGACCAACCCCCTGGCAACCTCCGGTCGCTCGTGAAAAAGCACCCAAAGAGGGTGTTGTACCAAAAACCTACTTGCGATTGCTTTGGTCACTAGCCGATTGCTGCAATTGCAAGTAGTTTGCATGGCCAACTTGTTTGCAAACACTTGCTAACTAATCACTAAGCTGCAGTGAAACTTGAAAAAGTGCAGTGCAAACCAGAAACAGTGAATGTTAGGCTTCAGATTAAAAGTTGTGCCTTACTGTTGAAACTAACAAATTTCAAAAAGTGCAACTTTTACTTTGAAGGCGAAAGATCTCAGTTTCCGTTTTGTGTCGCTCTCTTGACAGTGTCATTACTGCTCGGCGAGTGGTTGCCGAATGTGTTGGTGACTTCCATACAAATCAACAGTGACCATAGCAATCTGCTCGAGAACAAAGCACTCACAAGGAGGTTTTTGGTGCACCGTATACCAATCCTCATATGGTTGGGGAATAATAATGTTTCCATAGCAGCTGGTGGTTACCAGGGGGTTACCTGCCAGTCTCTAGGCCTGTGTGACTTGGGCCTAAATAAAAGGATACCTGGAGGGCACATCCTCCACCAAATCAAATGTTCTCTTTCCCAATCTCAATGAAAGTGATCTAGATCTGCAACAAAATTTTCTTCCTTTGCCAACATCTGACCTCTCCACCAAGTGTCACAAAATTTGGCTTACTAGTTTTTAAATATGATGACAAACAACACCTATCACTTCACCTTCACCTCACTCTTAATTTAGATCCATTGGCTACACTGAATTGACAAGTGGTATCAAAGAAAGCAGTTTACATCACTTTTATACCACTGTCCCATATTGTTGATAGAAATGTTTTGACTTTATACTTGAGGGTAAGTCTTTGTATGTGTATGCAGTCACCTGAGCTATCATTATTGATAGGTGTCTTTTGCTTTTGCCTTTGTCCTTTCCAATCAGTATTTTTTCTCATTTACCATATGATGCACTTTATTTTCTCATACACCACTACTCGCTGAAGAACTAGTGAAAGTAGAAGTGGTAGCAGCAGGAAAAAGTGAAAATGAATTTTTTATGATTGGAGGAGCAGAGTGTTTAATAACTATAAAGATGTCAAATCTGTTAAGGGTCCACTGCATACTGCCTGGTGTGTCCCAGCGTGAACACAGAGAAGTACATTGAAATTTAGTGAATAGCTATCATCAGTAGTCCAATTTAAGCCCTGATTGTTGAGTCAGCGGGGAAGAATTACCACAGTGCATTCTTTGTGGGAGTGGGAGGGCGAGGAATAGACCAGAAAGAGGCAGTGCTTTGTTTAGAGGTACAATGGCACATCAGTTTATATTGTGGGAATAAAGTGGTGAGGGAAAAGAAAAAATGGAAAGAGAGAGAAAGCGGCGTAAGCGTTGGATGGTTGACTGAATGAAAAACAGGTGAACCTGTACTTATGATGGGACAATGTTTAAAGAGAAAGACAGAGGTAAAGATTTCCAGTGCAAAGGGGGCATTTTTGGTCCTTGTCTTGCATTTTAGTGTCTTCATTTTGGGGGTGAGGAGTTACTTTTAGGAGACGTAAGGTTGATTCTGCCCAGACACATACCAAAGTGCAAGATCATGAATGTAAATCACACTGATTATCTCCCTACAAGGCACTGTGGATCCCCCAACAGAATGCATCCTGTCACAACAACTACTCAGGAATGACCTGACAAAAACAACAAAATGTCCAAGGCATTGTCCTCCAAACTCCCCAGATCCCAATTTGATCGAGCATCTTCGGGATATGGTTGAACGAGCCCAATCTACAGAGGCCCCATCTTATGACAAATTTGTTCTTTCTCTGAAAGCCAAGTCCACATTTATTTGCAAAATTTGTGTGCATCTAATCATGTTCAGCTTTTCTATATTTCTGTTTCAGTTTAATATAGCATTCCTGTCAACAGTTTTTCCACTGTGTCATTTTTCTAACTGATATAACAGTGAGGCAATTGACAAATATTATTATTCCACACAAAAAGGACACACAACCACACCCCATCCTCCCTCCCAGCAGGATCTCTGTCCCTGAAGGAACAAAAAATACTGTTTCAGCTTAGCTCAGTGTCATCATCTGTAATTTTCTACCACTTAGGGTTGCAACAGTTGCATCTCTCAATTTGTGTTACTATCAAAACTCATAGTTCTGTTTGGCTCAGTATGCTGTATAAGAAATATTGCCTACCAGAGAGACTAATTTTGCTTTGGCTTTAATTTGGCTAACGGGGACACACAGTGTTGTACTTTCCCCTTAACCTGCTTCCAAATGTTTACTGATTCCAGGCTTAATTGAACTTTTGGCAAAATACGGACTTTGGCAAAAGCAAGAATGCACACACAGAAACACCACCCGGTCTCTAAAGAAGAATATTTACATCACAGTGCTGATTCATGTAGCTGTGTATGGATATAAACTTATCGGCCACATTAAACCACCTGCCTAAAAGTCATCCATGGAAAACAGCTCTGGCTCAGCTCTGGGCAAGGACACAGGACTTCTGTGGTGTCTTGTATGTTGGGGCCTTGAGGCTTGTTCCAGTGCATTCCTTGGAAATCCAAACATACTGGGATTTCTGACGTTTGCAAGGCTTGGGCTCATGGCTATCATTGTCAAGCTATTCCTGAACAGTTTTTGCAGTGTGAAAGTACACATCATTGTACTACGGGAGGTTGATGCCATCAGGGAACAAGTTACCACGGGGATGTGTACTTGCGCTACAAAAAAATTAGGTGAGAGGTACTTGTCAAAGTGATATCCCTGTAAATGACCGGACCCAAGATTTCCCATTCCCATATCATTCCTTTGTAATGAGATGATAATTCTTTTTGCACGTAATTTGTCAGTGGCATTGATGTTATGGTTGACTGGGTAACATTCCTATGAAATGTTGGAGTGTGATGTATGGCTCAGAAATTATTAATAAAAAAACAGAGAAGCTTTTCTATCACATCCAAAAAAAAAAAGGACAAAAAGTATTTTACTTTGAAATATTTTTTCAAGCTACCTTCAGCTGCTCCCTTATTTACTAGGAATTGCAACAGCCGGTAGCTCCACATGTTTGATTTGGCTGAATTCTTACACCAGGTGCCCCTCCCGACATACTCCCAAAGGGATTTGTGTCTCCTTCTGAGAATGAATGGGGATCTTTTGCTTGTTAGGCGAATGTGTAAACCACTACAGTATGGAGCCACTTTTGAAATGTTGTTTAAAATACAGTTTAATTTACAAATAGGAAAGGATTAAAAAAAAAACAATTAATTTTAATTTCTATCAAATGAAAACATGACTCTGTGGAAAAAGACATCAATTTACAGAGGTTATGAATGAAACGCTTTTGGAGTCATACAGGTCATAGAAGGTATTAAATTAAATGAAAATGGTTGTTTCTTATCAGTTCCACAGATAAACGACTGCTGGTTGATCCAAAGCAGTAATTTACAGTATTCCACCAAATGCTTTCGAGAAGTAAGTCCCGCCACTTGGCAGCCATCTTGTGTAATGCCTCTCTGCAGTTATTTCAAAGCCAGTATCCAAAAGAATGAGGAGAAGGTAATTAATTATTTTTTAATGGTCACAGGACATAAAAACTGCATGTATAGCATGTATAGAATGAGTGGTTCAATTGGGAGTAGGACAACTACCACCTTTAAAATAAATCTCCAATAGATTTTTATTCAGGAGCTATCTCTGCCTCTTGTAACCAATAAGAGACAGAGATGGTAATTCTGCTGAGGCAATTAATAAGGTGACAGCATCCCAGCTTTGCCTTTTCTGAGCCATGACATAGTACAGTATAAGCTCCTGTTGAGGTGTGTCATTCTCAACAAGACCTCACTGCCTTATAGTTTCCAATCTTTTTCTTTTTTTTTTTTTTTGCATTTTCTTCCTTTTTTCCCCCCATAATTTAACTTCACTCACATTATTGCCCTCATGGGATTGGCAATTTTTATCAGGCAGGTCAAAGGTGGTTAGCAGCTTTTATCGCAAGACCAAAGGCTGTTTGGTGTTCACGGTTTTAATAATGTGGCTATGTTTTTTAGATAAATGCTGTCTTTGAACAACTTGCTCTTATGAAGGATGGATTAAGTTAAAGTTACGAGAGAGAGAAAAGAATGTCTTCATTCCTGCAAGAGTTCCCCGTTGAATAACCATAGGGCAAAAAAAGTCTTAATGTATTTCCTTATTCCAAATGCCCTCTACTGTAACATTTTATTTATTCACATTTCTCCTATTGTTCTCCTAAAAAAGAAAATAAATCAATCAAAGAAATTATTAATACGTTTCTATTTATTATTAAAGAGTGCTACATTTGTTATACTGAATATATATATATATATATATATATATATATATTCATTCTTTTAAAAGTGTAAAGCGGTAAGTACAATTGACACAACAGTGTCCTACTGAATGCATGCATTTGCTAATGTTCAACTCTTGTTGCAGCTGACCTATTTTTCCTTTTGGTCATTTGGCTCATTCATGTGCTTTTCTTGTACTTACTTTTGTGTCACTCTAGACTTGCTGGCCTATATGGTGACACTGCAGTCTGCAAACAATTTGTTCTTGATTTACCAAATCAAGATTGTACAGAAAGCCTGCATTATGACCGAGCTGCACTGCTGCCATAGCTTCCCCTCTTTATCCTGATTGGGTCTGGGGCACTGGGAGTTTATCAGTGTTCAGGAATAATACCACAGTGCATTAGAGACAGATCCCTTTTCAAGGCAATTAAATTTAAGTGTTTTGAAAGTTTTGACAAATTAAAGAACAATCCAAGCCAAACAAAAAAATAGCTAGAATAGGGGACCCAATTTGGTTGGGTCTTTTTAATATGAATAAGAAAAAGAAAGAAAAAAACGGCTACAATTAAAGCAAAGTATCATTTCCCAATTTGGCTCAATGTAGCATCTTACAGTTATGCCAACAGGCTATATCAGTGATCAAAATGCAGAGCCAAATAGACCTGCTGAGGAAAGCTAGGAAGACAAATCATCAGACATTACAATATCTCTGGGACTGAGATTTGTTAGTGTGTGACTGTGTGTGTGTGGTTCAGGTAGCTTTCCCTTTCGCTCTAGTTCTCTTCTATGTCTTTAACCTATTAGACCCCCTACCCCACTTTCCATTGGCAATTATCTGCTGAAAAAAAGACATCACTCTTATCTCCGGTTTCTGATCTGCCTCACCTTTTTCCATTTTATTTGGAATGTTTTCAACTCTGTGTTCATTCATTATAATTTAGGCTCACTGGAGCGCTATGTTGAAGCTGAGCCAAGTCTACATTTATGCTGTCTACTCAAGTCCAGCCTCTTACTCCTCCTCCTAAAACTTCATCTCGTCATTTGCTTCTTCAGTTTCCCTGTCATGTGTTGTCTATTAATGAACTTGTCCTTTTACTCATTCTGTTTGCTCATCTCACACTTGCCTCGGCCGTCTTGATGACTTTAGACTTCCTACTGGGGCCCACTGAGATGCCCTCCCACAGAGTGCTATGCCAGAATCTGCTCCACACTTGCAGTGTGTGCCAAAATGTTTCTCAAAAACATTTTTTGCATGATGATTTTTTCCATCTTATTATTTGATGGCAAAGATTCATCTTCTCTTCAGCCTTTCCTGTTTCGCTCCTTCTTTTTCGATTTACCCCACGTTTTCCCTTTCTCCAACCATCTGATAAGCATCATTTATCAACATGATTCCCATCTTACTTAGATTGATTATTGTTAATAGGACTTCTACATGCTGGGCCTTATCTTGTGATCCCTGAAAGGTGATGACGTCTAGCAATGTCAGATATGTTGATACAGGTATGGCAAGCTCTCAGTGAAAAGTCAAGGTTAAGAAGAGTGCATCTACCACATATGTGGTTGGGTCTATGCCTGGTAATTTAACAAAAATGACAGTATTTTTAAATAAAATGTGACTCTAACTATGAACATTTTATTTAAAAATAATAATATATGTACTGCTGTTACAGAATTTATTCATAATGGTTATTATGAAAAAATATACCTATAGATGCCACAAAAATCTAGAACAAGCAATTATAAATAACCTTCAGAGGGGTGAATGAACAGATAAACAGATTAGCTCATTCACTCTTGGTTTCATTCCCTCATTTGCTCACTCTGATCTAACATACATAAACACAATCATATGTGCTGGCACACAAAATGACTGTCACCAATGAGTAATGAAAGACCTTTTCTCAAATGTCACCAATTAGATTCAGTTTTGACATAAAGATGGGACTAATATTGAAATTCAAAATTTCAGTAAACATCTTAAATGGATTTTAAATGGTCTTTAAGTACCAAAGCTTTTATAATACTGACATCTAAATTCTGCAGAGGCAGGTTAATGCATTTCACGATTCAAGAGCAGGTTTAATTAGTGTTAACATCACAATACAGCTGAAACACTATCATTTTTGTTAGGCTTTTTTTTTTTAAATTCGCGCAGCAGTTCTGATTGAAATGATATAACATTCACCTAGACAGTAGAAATATTACTGTACCACTAATTTGCTACAACTGCATGATGATATATCAATATGAATTTTTCCACTACCTTGTTGAATCTGTGCTTAAAAGAATTACAACAATACTAGAAAGGTGTAACTAAGAAAGGGTCTGGTGAGTATAGAATACAATAACCTTGATGACATGGTTTTATAACTTGTGAATATTTACATACTGTTTAATATTATAACTTTGGCAGAAACTGACAGCATTACAGCTGTGGTCCTATAATCTGTAAACTAGATTTTAGAACCAAGGCCTCAGTCACTCTAGAGTAAAAATAGGTCCCTGTGCGACCAGGAGAAGCCAGTGGTTGGTGAGTGATTGCATTGAATGCTTTTGTTGTCTGGGACTGAGCGGGCAGCACTCTCCGCCTCTGAGCGACCATGTTTGGTGGCAATTGCACCAATTGTGGCCTGGTGGGAGGCAACCTGTATGAGTCTGACTCAGACTGACAGCAATCACTGTCAAACAGACTGGCAAAGGTTTGCAATTAATAAAAATCTAATTTATTATTTTTTGATTGCCAACATGTTGTAAGTCGGAGTCAGTCTGTGCCAGTGAGTGGAACTTGTCTGCTCCATCAAATAATGATACAAACTTGAGTTACTAAGGTTGGTGGCAGGTAATTTACTGTAAATGGTGCTAAATTTAACACCGAAAAGCATGTCTTATTTTGTGCCTGATATGTGTGTGATAGTTGCAGCTAGGAGTGTTTATTTATTTGGAATGAGAGGGGGAAATGTTATCAGAACGAATGCGTAATTGGCACAGCTGGATGGCTCAAAGCTGTGAGAACAGTGCCAAAACTTTGACTCTGTCCTGTTGCTCTTTACTCAGTCTTCACTCCGTGTTTAGAGCCAAGCCCCACATATTCCTGCTCCACTATAATACTGGTACTTTTTTGAAACAGAGCAGAACTGAACTGAACTTAATGGACTGCGGGGGAAGGGTGGAGGAGAATCCCAATGCAAGACACTTACAAAGATACATTTTCCTTTTTACAATGAGTATAGTAGGTTCCAGTGTTTCAGGCTTTTAGTCAGGTTTCTACACAAAGAACAATACACAGTGAAGCCATCGCTGTCTTCTCAGAAGTGCGCACACAAAGAGCAACATTCATATTTCATTCTTTCTTTTACTTCCCTTGATAGGCGCTGTTACACATAGCTGTCAAAATGCAGCTGTTGATGGGAATGTGTTAGATTAATGTCTGAATGTTACGATATGTTAGGGTTAATTTAATTGATACCTGCAATATTCCCAGTGTCATGCTTTCCACCTTCCCCCATACACTTAGCGCTATTTGGCGAGCTGTGCCATTTAACTTGAATGTTAAATGAAAATGTCAAAATGCAACATCAAAAAATGCTGTCAGTTAAAATAAAGAATTAATAAATATGACACTACAGTAGATTCCTAAGAAAACAGTCTGCTTTGATCACAGATTTTGCTTTTTGCTTTTCAACAGCGTGTCATGTGCAGCACATCACCTACAGCACATTTGTAAATCTCCATACAGGGAGGGAGGCATCTTAGTCAATTTACTGAGATCAACAACACACTTTCAGAGTTTAAGAGTTAATAAATATGTGAAAATGACTTGGTTCTGTAACATGTTTTACAGGATCATAGCCTGCAAGTTCTAACTGTGAGTGATGCAGACAGTCAAGTTAGGGTTGTTCTTTTCACTCAGGAGTGTGGCTGCTCATCTCTGTTTTTAAATAATTTTATAAATTGTGAATTTGCCCCATTTAGATCTGGCCCAGTCTGGCTGAGATAGTCGCACCTGATGTTTGGATTCTGCAGGGTCTGCAGTGACAACTCTGCCCCTGGCTCCGGTATAGCACAACATGTCTCATGTAGATGGCCACAGATTTGCAACAGACAGCAACAGATTTCAGATTAATCACAGATAATCGCTGGTTAATAACTGGGTAGTATGAATGTCAGTGAAGCTACCTCTGCCATGCATCTGGAAGAGTTAAAGCAGGAGGCCCCACAGGAACCACCAAGTTCTGTTTTTGTTTATGGCATCATGCAAAGAATGGTGCAAAACCTTTGCAATGAATAACATATATTAAAGGAAATATCCTTGTCTTCTTAAACTTTTTCAAGGATAGATGTGACCAAATACTAGCTCTATACACTTGTAAAGTGTAGTGAGATTTAAAAAAAAAAATAGTACCTGTGAATTCAGCAAAGGTTGTAAATTTTAATCCTTCCTATAAATCTTTAAATCACTGTGTACAGTCATGAGACAAAGGAAGTTTTCACAAGACTGTAAAGCCTTCTACACCTTTGGACTTAAATGAGGGAAAATATCACAGAGAATTTCCAGTAATTTTTAATTTGTCTTCTGTGTGGTTTTGGTTGGCATGACTGTCTCTGCATACAGCGGTCTGTCAGCACATACCTCAAACTGTGCAGTCTGTGCCATTAATGGGTACCTTAGCCAAGTTTTTGTGTACTCCCCACATCTGCCTCACAGATTTGTGCATAGTGTTGGTTGTCAAGCCCAAATCTGTGTTTGGAATATCAATCGAATTTGACCTGACACCCTTTGGCATAGCACTGAATAACATGCTACACAGTAGCTGAGGGAACAAAAATAGAGGCTATATGTGTTTTTGTCCATGCAAGTATTGAAACAGTTTTTTTTCCCCCTTTTGTAAGTAGGATACTCTTTCACAGAATACTCTAACTGTGAATAGTTGGCTGTGATTTGTTGTCAGAGACTTGACATCTGAGTTGTTCATCTGAAGGCAATGCATTATTTGGCCCTGTAATTGTTTGTGTGTGCTCTGGTTTCCTGTCTGTGCTCAGAGGTTTTCAGCTCCAGGCCACAGTAGGATAAGACAATGTTACCCTGAGGGTTTGTCTTGCCTACTCCATTAGTTTGCCCAGCTTCACACTGGCACTGTCATGCCAAAAACACAAATAATTTCTCCAGTCCAGGTGAACCAGCTCATGATTAATGGCCCAGTGTATCTTTTAACATTTGTTGCTTGTCTCATTGTAAGATAATACACGTTCATTTCTGTCATTGTCACCATATGCACCTGACTGGATAAATTATGGCACATGGCGTGTTGAAAAATAAACTACGTAGTCATGGTAATATTAAATTCCAGCTTATTAATGCTTTTTCTGTGGCATTCAGAAGGTTTTTGTTCAATTAAACCCAAGTAATCTTGACAATGAGAAAATTCAAAGAAATCTTGCATAGCCCTCAAGTGAAGTCTGTGGTCAGTCTTATGAAACTCAAGGTAAACTTTGTCTCACATAGTTGGACTGTTTTCCCCTCTTTTCATGTAATTTCAGTAATGACAGAAACATGCCTGGCAGTTAATTAATGTAAGAATAAAGATTAAAGAAACATAGACATGCATTTGACACTATTTCCCAAGTAAAAAATTAACTCTGTGACTTTTTGAAGAAGTGAGGACTAGTAAATGCCCCAATTTTCTCAAATTGATCCCTGCAAAGGTAGAAGTAGAAAAGGCACATAGACAAACAAATAAACACATAGAGCAAAACTAGAAACACCACAACCATAATGCACAAATCGAATGGATTCCTATATTGAATTATTATACCCTTGTGTTTCATCCTAGCTCTGGCAATTTCAGACCTCATTCCCACCACAATTGAACAGGCAAAAATTCTGATTTATTATTTCTCCTGATCGTATCATTATAAATCCCACTTTTACACCATTTCATTCAAATTTTATGGGGTGTCATGACTATGACTCATTTGGTCATAAATTCAGCCCTCACATTCTTTTATTTTTCACTACACTGGTTTCTATATAGGTTTTTTTTCTTTCAGTTTTTGGCTCTTCTCTCAGGTGTTCTCTACTACTGTCTCCTTATAAACACTGCAAGAGTGTATTTGTTTGTCTTGCCTTTTGTTCGATTGTTGAGGAACGTGTAAATGCATTACTGTGTGTGTGTGTGTGTGTGTGTGTGTGTGTGTGTGTGTGTGTGTGTGTGTGTATGACTGTTGTGTGCATTTGTGAACAAAAATGAGCAGAAGTCCCGCTGAGCTCTTACACTTTCACAGATGCACTGTTTCTCAACAACTTAGACTGAGAAGTGATACATATAATTAGTTGTCTTGGAAGAGCTGGGAAACTAACGAAAGATGGAGAGGCAGAAAATGAGAAAAAGAGTGATAATGATAATGAGCATAAGAAGATGAAAAGTACTCTCTCACTGAGCAGAATTATTCTCATCTTTCTTTCACTTCACGCCTCAGTTTTTCTTCCAACATTATTAAAATATTAGCATCAATTACACTCACCAGCAACTTTGTGCAGCTTGCTAGTACAGGGTTGGACCCCCTTTTGCCTTCAGAACTGCCTTAATTCCTCATGACACAGACTCCATAAGGTGCTGGAAACATTCCTCAGAGATTTGGCTCCATATTGACATTATAGTTGTCAATATCCATGATGTGAATCTCCCATTCCACTACATCCCAAAGATGCTCTATTGAATTGAGATCTGGTGACTGTGGAGGCCATTTGAGTGCAGTGAACTCATTGTCATGTTCAAAAAACCAGTGTGAGATGATTTGAGCTTTGTGTCATGGTGTGTTATCCTGCTGGAAGCAGCCATCAGAAGATGGGTACACTGTGGTCATAAAGGGATGGTCAACAATGGTCAGCAACAAAACTCAGGTAGGCTGTGGTGTATAAACAACGCTCAATTGGTATTAAGGAACCAAGAGTGTGGCAAGAAAATATTCCCCACATCATTAAGAATAAGAATAAGAATAAGAATAAGAATAAGAATAAGAATAAGAATAACTTTATTGATCCCAAAGGGAAATTCGTATGTCTGACATAGCTCGTCTGCTACTTGTATGAGAATTGTAAAGTCTGATGGCTGTGGTTGCAAATGATTTTCTGTAGAGAGTCTTCCAGTTGTGGTCTGATCTGCCAAGTGGTGGTAAGGCAGTAGCTCTGTAAGCTTCTTTGACATTGGTGTACAGCAGATCAAGGGTTTTATTTTCTCTGGTAGGACAATCAACACAGGGAACATGATTGAAGTCTCCTGATATTATGAAGAGTGCCTCTGGATGTTTAGTCTGTATCCTAGCAACAGTTTCATGGAGACCTTCACATGGAGCTTCAGCTGTTGCCTTGGGTGGACTGTACAGTACACAAGTATTGTTATGATATGACTGAACTCTCCTGGCACACAACATGGCCGCATACCAACTGCCAACAATTCAACATCAGGACAACACATCCTCTCCTTGACAGTGACACATGCAGGACCACACCATTTCCAGTCCACAAACAATGCCAGACTTCCCGCCAACAGCTTCAGCATCTCCGTCCAACAGCATGAGGGCGAAACCAAGCAGATCCACATTGGAGTCTGAGATGTCCTGGTTCAACCACGTTTCAGCAAAACAAATGAGTCTGCACCCACAGTATACTTTCTGAGTCTTCACCAATATCATCAGCTCATCACCTTTGCTGGGCAGAGAGTTGACATCTCCCATGATGACTGTTGGCAGAAAGGGCCCACATCTCCACTTCCAAGCCTTCACCTTTGCACCAGCACAGGGATCACAAAAACACCTCTTTATCTCAGCTGGAATAGGGTGGCATCTTCCAGACTTTCTCCGTTTCAATGAAAGAAACTCTTCTCTTGAATAAACTCTTCTCCCCACAGAAGTATTCATCAGTACTTGACAAAGAAAAAATGCAAACTTAAAAAAATAAATAAATAAATTTTAAAAAGTTTAACCCGTAGATATTTCATGAAAAGTGTAAATGATGAGCCATATGGTGTGAGTGGCTCGTCTTTCTACCACATACAGAAAGTACCGTTCTGTATAAACTGTACATGCAGATATATCATAAATGAGAGGTTGATTTTTAGGCATGATATCCATGTCAGCTACTCCTATATTTCTACAGTGTTTCTAAATGAACTGTGAAGTAATACCTGACTGCAGTCAGAGCTTGTGGTTTATGGCACAGTTAATGCAAAAGAAAAAAAACAGTCAAGGATTTTAGGCCAAATGCTGACTCGGATTATTGACCCAAAATTGTCTTTTGTGTATTTACGAATAGAACAACCCTCTGCACAAGATTTATAATTGTAACAAGAACAACTACTCACTTCTCATTATCTTCATCTCACAGCTACGTGGGAAAGAAAAGGGAGGATGGTGTTCTCTAGTCACAGCAGACAGCCACACTTCACCTAGATAGCAGCCAAAGTTGGGGAAATTCTTGGAAATTGTTCCGGTTTTCTTAGTTTAATCCATTAAATGTGTACTAAGTCTGAACATTTGTTAACAATTTTATTTGATGAACTACAGTTAAATTAGTTTGTACTATTTCATATAATGGATTGGTAAGCATAGTTCCATTTTATTTATTGGTATCCATATGTGTTTCAATTTTGGTAATTTACTAAAAAATGCTTTAATATTCCACTTTCTATGCTTGTTTGCATTTTGGTGTTCTTTATGCACTGTGATGCCATATGGAATAGTTTCGAATTTGTTGTCTTCATCTTGCACATATGGGC
The DNA here is from genome assembly GCA_015108495.1 of Heterochromis multidens. NCBI lineage: Eukaryota > Metazoa > Chordata > Actinopteri > Cichliformes > Cichlidae > Heterochromis > Heterochromis multidens. The sequence goes on from VUQS01036164.1 coordinate 26,993, forward strand.
AAAACAAAGTTGCACTTGAGTTTTCCATCATCCCATGCTGTAAGCCAAAATGGAATTTAAATGCTAAATACTAAAATCTCTTACATATTGCAAAAGATTTGACTTTATTCTTTTGCATATCTCTGCCTGCTGCTTACCAGTCTGTTTACAGACCGGAAAATAAAAAAAACATGGTGAATAGGGTCAGTTCAGTTTGATTTGTCTTCTGCCTTTTGTTCCGCTCTGTGTCATGTATGGAATGCAGGATTTATGATTTACCACTAGGTGGAGCCAGTGAACTTATTTGTCATCCAAATAAGTTAAAAGACCATCCAGATTCAAATGTTTGCATCTGTGAAAGATATTTGTGAAAGATAATGGTATTTTACAGGTTTATGTTGCTGTAGTTTAATTACAAGCCACTTCTTCTTCAGTGGCCAGCTATTGATTGAAGAAACAAGATTGTTTTAAGCTTTAAGTTAGCAGTCCTCAGTGTTTAATGTGCATATAGTGTAAGCAAGGTTGTGTTTTCATCACACAAAAAGTTTGAAGGCCCCGTTAAAAGAGCTTTACAAACATTTTGTGCAGTACATATAAAATATGAACCACCCTTGTGTCCCTTGAGATGTTTTATGTAAAGCATTACACAATTCTTTTTTTTCAAACTGGCTGCCACAGTGTAGAGTCATGTCACTGGCATGCCTGTGAAGTGTGGTAAAGTCCACTTGTTGTGGGAAGTGCTGATTTGTCCCTGTGTTGAAATACATTTTGTCCACAGTGGACTCACGCCACACTTACTATCAAACACACATATTTTAAAACATGTATCCAATGCCAGACTCCAGACAAAGTAAGTCACAGTTCATTATTGTCTTTTATTCAGTCAAAAATGTGACCAAAGTAGCCCTTCAGCATTTGTTGAGAAAAAAAAAAAAAACACCTTGTTTTAAGCACAGCTGGTTTTATTTATGCATGGAAAGCTCACAGTCAAACAGGTTTTATTCAAATGGACTATGAGGTACAAGGAAACAGTTTTATTAGAATTCAAACCAAACAGTGTGTCCTCCTACTGCTGATGTTGGAAAAGAACACACAGAGTTATGAGATCGACTTGCACAAGTTTGGTATCACTTGAATTTGGCTTAGAAAAAATTGTGATGACTTCCTTGAGCAGCAGATGGGCACACAGAGGGTGACTGCCAATCCTCTCCTCGAGAGCCGAAGGAACGAGCACCTGAGGTGGATGCTGAAAAGTGAGATGGAACATCCAAAATGTATTTAGCACACTACAGAAGTGAAGCTGAAGCAGGAGCAAAAGTAGCAGAAATTAGCATCAGTGGACTAAAGCGAAGAGGCGGAGAGATGAGTCTTAAGTTGCAAGTAAACAGGCCAAGATGATGCCGAAGATGATGATGACGTGTCTAAAATATTCCACAAGCATTACTATAATTGTATGCTGCAGTACATATGCTGCATTCTTTTTAGTATATAAAGATTGATGACAAATTAAAGGAAAAATATGAAGTAAGGAGATCCAGTGACTCTGGTATACGGTAGGGGGGCATTTTTATCCTGATGCAGGCAGTCTCTAGGATGAAAATGCTCCCGCTGTCAGTAGGAAAATGATGTGAAGTCACCAGGTATTAACACAAGCAAAAACCTTATGAGGAATTTTGGATTGATGTGTAGACAGTACTCTCAACCACCATCTTTAAGTGACAGCATTTACATAAGAGAAATAGAATTTATACATATTGCAGAGGACCAGAAAAAAAGAATGGTGACAAAAGGGAGAAAAAATATTGAAAAGAAAAAAGGTGAAAAGTACAGGATAGACCACTGATAGAGACTATTGTGGATGCAGGTGTTAACATGTAATTTGTATGTGCATTTACTGGGTGTAAATGATAAGGTTATTTACAAAGGGAAGAGGGGCTGGGAGGGAGGAGGTGGAATTGTCATGATTCAAAACAGTAAAATCTTGCATTCAAAGAGCTCATTTCTGCCCTCAAAGAGGAGCCTCTCTTGAGATTTCTCCTGGTATTTGTGGTATTCTTACTATAAAAACAAAGCTATCAATAACAACTTATTCATAACATTTTTGAAAAACTGTAACATGGAGACATCAGATGAGCCATCTGATCTCTCCATATTACAGGCCTCAGGGACTAAAGTCCTGGCAGGAGTTGGCCACATAACCAGACTCCAACTAGCACCTTCTGCATGTCACCTATACTCTATTCTTGCATATTTTTTTCTGTGGAGAGCTTTTGTTCTCTTCTCTTCTTTGTATGTTTTTTTTTTAGATGTTAATCTAATCTATCAGTAGGCTACTTAGCAAGTAATGCATTAAAAGAAACAGGATGTCCAGTATGGCTGAAAACTATGCCAGACGTTTCAGGGGACAAGGGGCCACCACCCACCACCCAGGATATCATGCCAAAAGGTGTTGCCAGCCTGCAGAAGACATGAGGCAAGTCCAGAAATAAACAATAATAGCAGCCCATCTAAGATAATATTGATAATAATAGACACAAACAAAGGAGGCTAGATGGGAGAAAAGGGAAGAGGGTTGCAGAACTGAGACATATGTCTCATCTGTACTTCTAAAATGTAGATGAGAGCATTAATAAAATGAAAAAAAAAAACATGTCAACATTTATTTGTCATACTTCTAATAAAAGACTTTCAGCAATAGTCAAGGTAGTATTAATGGGAATGCGAATCATATTAAGAACAAAAACAAAAGCAATCATGCTAATCATAATAATAATAATAATTTAAAAAACAATTGTAATAAGGACATAAGATCTATAAAATACATGTGCTTGAGGCTTATGCTTATACTGTAGCTGTTGCTCTAACACCATATAAACTTAGCACAAAAAGTAAGAAAACTTGTGTTTGGTCGATTATTTCTTTGTTGTAACAATGCTTCTTGGCAATAAATCTTATACCGTTGGAAAGCCTGTTTATTTCCCCTTAAATGGTGGCACATTTGTAAGGGAAATGCATTTGTGGGTTGAGCTGCAGAGTTGAGTAGCTGTGTTGAGTAGTTGTGCCCATGAAAAACTTGCCAGATTTTCTCTGCCAATGACAGCGTGGATGATTAAAGTCTGAAGAAACAAGACATATTGGCAATTTAAAAGTTTCACTTAACAAACAGGGGCCTCAGTAGCATGTGGAAGAACCATACACAGCCACAGCAGCCTGGCACCTCCTCCTCATGCTGGTCCTTGGCTTGGTCACACACTGCTGTGGGATGGCATACATGTTATGTAATGTATAGTTATTAGCGTCATTACCATTTCCATAAATATTACCTTAACTGTTACTGAAAGTCTTCATTAGAAGTGTGACAGATTTTTTTATACGTATGCGTGTACTGTATATATATATTTTTGTTTATTTCATGTAGCTACAATAAACAGAATGAATCTTAACACATGCAGTGAGTTGTGTTGTTTGATGAGGAGCAGTAATACAGACTTGAAGAATCAATGCCAAGACATGTTCATTCTGTTCAGGCAGCACATGATACTTTCTACTAATTCTAACTTTACTTTGTTCCCCATGTGTACGTGTGGCACAGGTGGGAGCAGGCTTTAACATGCAGAGTTCCTAGCAGTCACTGCACTTACACAAGCAAGTGGCACAAAAACTCTATATAAATGCATTATCAACTTTCCTGTTATTTTACAACATAATGGCCCTAAAATTCAAACTCATATTGTTCTTGCTTACTGTTTTCTGGAAAACTTAAGAAGCAGAATCTGAGCAATCCTAAAACAAAGACGCAACAAAAGTGCTTAGGTTAGTGAGAGTGCTATAATCGAAGAACTTCCCTAAAAATTTGGATGTAAAAACATACCATACGGTAAAGAAAACCCACAAGATGAGTCTTTCAGACAAGTTAAACCAAGTTCCCGTTTTCAATTCTCTTTTTTTTTTTGTAAATTCACAACTGTAAAGGCTGTCAGAACTTTCATTCATAAAATGTATTGCAACACAGTTTTACAAGAAATGTTATCGTTTTCACTTATATTAGGCAATATTAAGCAACCGTGTATTCCAGGATGTGTGTGGAAGTCACACCCTCATGTCTGTCTTTCACTGTGAAAAACTGCGCACAGTACATGCGGGTGTGTGAGCAAAACAAATTTGAGACTGTGACAGAAAGCAAAATTGAACAAATGACTGTGATGTTTCCTTTTAAGTTGTTTATTGGTGCCATAACCACAGCAATTCATCAATAGCTGTCAGTAGGGGATAGTGACATACACATATGATGAGTTATTAAAATTGTGTGCAACGGGTCACGTAATATTCACATGCACACGTTATGTGATACTGTCAACTATTTCAGTGTCCTATTAAATTAAATGTACAAAAGCATGAGGTCCAGTTATTTTTAATAATATGGAAGCTGTGTTACGACTAAAGGGGAGACACATCCAAAATTAGCAGTAGTGATCTGACAAGAATATAGTAATGCAACGAGATAATTATCAGTCTCCGAGGATATCTTAAGCCTAATATTTAATTTACTGGAACAACTTTAAATAAAAACTCAAACATTTCTTTACCTAAATATGGAGAATGTAACTTTGCAACTCATGCTGTATTATGGGTTGCTGTTTAGTTACTGACACTGCATGACACATCCACGGTTTCACTTGTGCATGGCCACACGTGAACTACGGTGAAAGGATCACTGAGTTGTAGCTTTCCCAAGGACGTTTGTACTTTAATGATGTGGCGTTAAAAATGTGCATGTCATACAAGAAAAACCCCAAAAAACACATCTATCAAGGGCAGCATACGGTGCATGCTGTGAAGTGAGCTAAAGCAAATAAAAACACTGGTGTGGACCTTTAATGACCCAAAACAATCAAACTACAACACAAAGAAAAACTGACTATCAACCCGCATATCTGACAGGTGTGAAAATATATTTAAAAAAAAAAAGACTGTGATAAATTACTGCTAGTGTCTAACCTGCCCTTTTTACAAGAGACTGTTTTTCCCTCAATTCCTACAGAAAGACTTCAGCAGCACATCAACATCTAACTTACCACTGGTGCCTTTTAATCCAATTTGAAAACTATTATTGTCTTCAAAAACTAGATGCAATTTTCAAAACCACCCACATTACTAAACTTAATTTAACCCAGGTGCAGTATTTTAAGAACAAGATTTTGTATTTTATGCATTTTTCTGCAAACCAGTAACAAATTGCTGCTAAAAGTAGCAAATGACCAAAATGCTCCCGTTGGGCCTTGAGTGCAACACTTTTAAACTCCCCCACCCCGTGGGTTGGTATTTTTCATTGCACTCCAAGACACCTGTATGAAAAATGAATTGCAAAAAATGAATAAAATAAAACTCTGCCATTTCCAGTAGCATTTTTTTATTTATACAAGTCTCTTCTCATACTATGATTTAGTCATAAAAGTCGCTGCTTTTGGATTTTTCTAAGACAGCTTTATCTTTGCTTGAATCTCTCTTGGTCTGAATCACTCTTAAATTGTTAGTTTCAGTTTACTAACTAGCAAACAATTTCCCGTAAGAAGGAAGTCTATTTGTATGCAGTGAAAAGACAATAAATACATCTAGTACAGCATGCATGAAATACTTGACTACATTCCTCAAGTATTGAAAACATCATGGTAGCCACAACAAACACTTGCTATGCTTAATGCACTTGCTGCAATGCTCGATGTGTAACCTCAACATAAATGAAGGATTGGTAAAATAAAACGCTTCGACTTGCACTGGACTGCAGATGACAACTTTAGACAAAACGAGGAAAATGTAATGATTTAAACACCTATGATATTCTGTGTCTCAGTTCATCCCACACATAGTTTGTCAGTGAATCAACAGAAACAAGATGAATCTTGCTGTGGAACATCATCAGTGTCTTTGATTGCTGTCTTGGATACCCTGGTGAGGTCCTACGATGCATTGCTTCCTGACAACACTGTCATAACCTGATGGATGTTTTTAATTAGTGTCGACTCCACCACTGTACCACACACATGCACCCAAACATACTTTCATTTATTAAAAAAGCCAGCAAAACGCTATTACTGGGGTTGGATGAACTCTTATTGGTAACAGGCAGTGCCACTGTCAAAATACAACAAAGTGACACAGAAAAGGAGCAATACTTTGTAAGAAATTCAGCCTTTTTGTAAGCATTTCTGCATGCATCCTCAAAAACTATTTTCAGACTTTAAAAAAAAAAGACAGTTGCTTATAAATCAGAGCATTTGTTTAAGGTTGCAGCAATAAAATATGATAAGACTGAAATTTATGTAACAAAAAAAAAGAAAACTGCAGGAATTGATTGTGCAAGCAGTTTTTTGTCCACATTGTTGTCTGTTTTGTTACATAAAGTGATTTGTTTGCAACAGCCACTATTCAGAATATGTTGGGTGTGCATGACTTCAAAAGCTGTACATTACAGAGATAATATTTGACCTGGCTGCATTAAAAAAAAAAAAATCATCTTTGCAGAGATCACTGCAGACAGAGTGGAACATGGGCATTTTTTCCCCTGTCAGTTTAAATGAGTTCTGTGTTAAAATTGTTTTGCTGTGCTAAATCCACTTTGAGACTCTGTACCTCAGCTGCTGCTCTCTCCCACCTGTTTACAATGGAACATAGCATCTAAGGTGGATTATATATTTATACTTTTTTCATTAAGCTTACTCAGAACTGCTATGTGTTATATGTCCAAGATCTGATGATGAATGTTTCTTGTGACCTCACCAAATCTTCAGTCCAAACAGTATATTTTTGGTTGCCTCCATGCCACTGCCTTCAGTATTTGCTTTTTACATAGTAGATTTTTACTTCTTGGACATGCAGGCTTCAGGTTTTGCAAGTGTGAGGCCAGAAGCACAATTGTTTGAAAACACTGTCTATCTTCTGTAACTGTCTTCTTCCAAAATAATTCTATTCACATATATTATGTAGTATGTCCATATGATGCACTAAATTTGCATTTGAAAGCTCTAAAAGCATAATGAGTAAATGGTAAAAAAGTTAAAAAAGCTCTGACTTTTGCTTAAAGGGAAATTTCTGGCTCTGCAACTGGTTTGTATTTCACTACATTGGGAATTATGTAGAAAGGCAGTATTATAGATATTATATCTTCTTATAAATAAATAAAAATAGTCTACCATGAAAATCAGCATATAGCCTCTGGGAATGTTTGCAACATGACAGGTTCTTCTTAGTAACTTTTTCTTTATAGTGCTTTCATAGTGAATGAATGGATGGAAAGGTTTAAAGATGAACACGTGAGACATTTGGGTGCAGAAGTGAATGACTAACATGACATTAGACCCTCAAGAAATGTTCAAGGCACTTTACTGGCAGCATCTTCTGCGTGTGGTACAGGGACGGGATTTGCTCAGATTCAGCATCCAGTTCATCAGCTTGGAGCTGTATTTTGTAGTTTCACCAAAACATGAAAACCTGCCCACCACATGAGCCAAACAGCGTGCACGCATCCTGCACTGTTTGCATCCACTCTATCACAGCAACCTATGGCGTCAGCGTATATTTTCCTCCTTGGAAGTTGAATCTTTTTTTTTTTTTTTTTTTACTTGTTAAT
>VUQS01036164.1:34618-48260 GCA_015108495.1 Heterochromis multidens
TAATTTATGTGGAAGTAAAGTGAAACCTCTGTTAGTGAGGACGGAAGTAAGGTCACATGCTGCGTAAGGCAGTACGTGGTAAAGGACTATGATTCCTGCGCTCAAAAGCCACCAGAACCGCGGGAATAGACAGAAGACGACAGTGTCTATTTTCACACCGTAAAGCCATAACTTTTAAAGAATTTCAGCAGCAATGAAGACCCCATCGATAGCGCCCGCTTCCAACATTAGCCCGAGGTGAATATGAATGAAGAATGACCAATGGTAAGTAAAGCAAGCATGCCACTTAGGTTCACCCAAATGGCCTACGATGGTGACGCATTGACTTAAACTCACATTAAAACCACTAAATCGGTGATAAGTTAAAGCTGATGTCAGGTCAGTGTTAATGCTTGGATGAAAATGCACACATGCAAAGCCTGTACCATGTAAAGCAGCGTAGTGTAGACTGTTCGAAACTTACCGGGAGCCGACTACATGCGCATCCGTCTCCCTGCCTTCTCCGACGAGCGACTGGCTCATTTACTGTTTGTTGGACACTTAACAGGGTTTTCCATACAGGGGAATTCCGTGGTAATAACTTCCCATCTGCCAGTAAGAAGGAAACTGAAATAGAAGTAGGATTTACGGGAATTGGCTCGTGGGTTACAGTAATTGGTAAATTACTGTAAGACTGCAAATACCACTCAAGTTAAAGTTCAGTAAGATATTCACACATTCATTCATTTGTATAAACACACACACACACACACACACACACACACATATATAGATATATTAATAAACTTTATATAAAAAGAACAAAGAAACTGCGCTCGATTCCAAGTTAAAAACAAGAATTCAGTTAGAGTACAGGTGACTAAAAAAAGTAAAGTCGTCATCATATCACTGAATGATCTAGAGTGTGGATTTTAATTGCTTACGTGTACCTACTATTTTTAATTGTGCAGTTAGTGAAAGTGTACCAATTTCCAACTGTTTAACTGCTTGCCTTGCATTGTATTATATAACATTAATATGTTTTGTATAAACACATACACATGAAATAAATGTAGTGGAGTAAAATGTGCACAGTTCCTCTCTGAAATCTAGTGAAGTTTAAGGTAGCATTGAATGAGAATATTTGAGTACAGTCACAGTAGCTCTAAACTGCACTTTCGTGAATGTACTAACATTCAGGAAAAACTTTGTGAGCCTTCTGGAATTACCAGGATTTCTGCATTATTGCTCATAAAATGTAGCTGGATCTTCATCAAAGTCTCTAATGAAAAACACAGAAACTTTTTGACTGTTTGCGCCCATTCATGGCTACTTTAAAAGGTACTTTGTCATGGTTGTTCCATTTAAGGAGATAAGATTGGGAGTGTGGTTGTAGAGGTGCCCCTCCCTAAGAATCAAGGGATACAAAGTCTGTAATCCCACTGTCACTCTTCTCAAAAACTACTGGTGTATCACAATCACCTTTCACAGGGCCTTTGAGGAAGTGCATTGTACAGATGCAAAAAGATGAAAACTTACAGGTATTTAAAGTTCTGGGTGTTAATCCACAGTAAGACAAACTGCCTTTAAATACAGAAAATAAATGATTCATGTTGCTACTCAACATAGACTGAAGCATATCAATAGCATAATCTACAATCCTGAAAAGGTGAAACAGAGCCTAAGGGCAATAGTAAAACACCTGCAAAAATCTTTACATCTTACTAAAGCATGTGTTCACGTGTTCATTGTGAGATAAATGCTAGTGGTACTTCCTTACTACTTCTCTGGCAGTGTTCTGAGGAGAGGTGAAACCTAAGTTAAAATCCCAGTGCTATATTTGAAGCAAAAAAAGCACTGCACAGCAGCACCAAAATCTCATGTTAGTTGTGAAGTTGTGAACCACGGTGGAGGGAGCATCATGTTTTAGTGTTGCTTTGCTACTTCAGGGCCTTGGTGGCTTCCACTCCCTGAACAGAAATCTCAGAATAGTATAAAGAAATTTTACAGGGGAAAATATTGGCAACATTCCATGACCTGAAGCATATAAAGATTAAATTAGACCATATTTGATAAATATTCAATTTAGAAATGCTGGTAATTCAACAGGTTCACAAATCTTTACTTGCAACTCTGCAAGTAAAGGTTCATATGTAACATTATGACAATGATTTGCTTGTTGCTATTCCTCTCTTGATGTTTGGATAGTGTTTGTTGGGGTTTAATAAAAAACAACAGGTCCACTAATATCAAATGAAAAATATTATTTTCTTTGTCTGCTATGCAAACAGAGTCGTAAGCAGAATAATTATTATCTCAGCTTTAGAGACATTACACGGTGGTGCTCAAGAACCAAGCTGTACTAAATGCAATTTACAGTCAAGTGCAATTGGGGTTTCTTATGTGCTGTTAAAATGTCAAGACTGAATGAACATTTCAATATTTCATTCATTCCTGGAAGGGTTGGCCGCAAATTCAGGAACTGAAAACAGAAATAATTTCCTATTCAGCAGCTGTATGCCCCTTCACTGAAAAACATGTCAACATCACAACCTCTTTATAAGAAAGACTTAATTCATGAGAATTTCTGGCACAGAGTGCACTGAGTTACAAACTCCTAAGGCCTTCATTCCAGGCTGTCATTTTAGTGCATTATTTTTAATGTAATACTTTGTTGAATATATTTACCCCTGGAGAGATTAAGATTTGCTCATAAAACATTGGCACGTTCTATTGAGTGATCAGCTGGGACGTGTACCTTAAGATTCAGCATTAAAAATGTCCCCAGTCTGTGAGATTATGCAAGTCTGATTTGACTGTAAAGAAACTTGTTAACTTTTTCATAATTAATCCTAACAGTAGTAACTGATCTACTGTGATCAAAGGGAACACATTCACACATCCACACACACTTTGCTGATTGGGAACCCTATTACTATACATATAATGCAACATATGTGCAACCTCATTTGGAAAAAAAAATGTGCCTCTTCATTCTCCTATGCATATTCAAGACATATCGGGTTCACTAATCAGCAGTATGCATTGTTTTGCTTGTGTGTGTACAGTACATAATATTTTCTTGCATAAGTCATGATGTGCAGTCTTTCCAGATTCTAAAGTCACCTCTGCATTTCACAGAAGAGAGCACAGCTGGTTGTTTAAACTGCATTATATGCAAATATGTTTTGGATTATTTGGCTGACCTCTCTGTTTCTGTCTCACTCTCTCCCTGCGTCCCCCATACTCTGACCCTAAACTTTAAGCCTCTTCTTTGCATCAGTCTCCTTGTTCTCCTTCTTCTACCTCTCTCTCTGTCCTGTGATAGCACACACCTTGATAAAATCAGAAGTGATTACATCACCATCATTCAAACGGAACTGCAGAGCACAGTAAGTCAGACTTAAATTCTATTTTTTGCCCTGTTTATTTTGAATAACTATTCAGCAAATTAGGCTTTTATTATAATCCAAGAAGAAACAAGCATTGAAGCTAAGCAATCACAGCTCAAAGGATAACTCCCCTCTAATACAGATGAATGGATTAGGCTTAAAACTTTCCTTTTTAATAAAGCTTATAGTTAGGGGTGGATCAGGTGACCCTGAACCCCCCCGTAGTTACTCTGCAATAGGCCTAGGCTGCTGGGGACTTCCCATGATGCACTGAGTGTTTCTTCTTCACTCACCTTTTTTAATCACTATACACCACTCTTCATTTAATCATTAGTTATTATTAATCTCTGGCTGTCTTCCACAATGTGTCTTTTGTCCTGTCCTCCTCCCCTCACACCCAACCGGTCGCGGCAGATGGCTGCCCCTCCCTGAGCCTGGAACTGCCAGTTTCTTCCTGTTAAAAGGCAGTTTTTCCTTCCCACTGTCGCCAAGTGCTTGCACATAGGGGGTCGTCTGATTGTTAGGGTTTTCTCTCTATTATTGTAGGGTCTTTACCTTACAATGTAAATTGCCTTGAGGCGACTGTTGTTGTGATTTAATTGAACTGAATTGAAATGGATGTTTCCCAGGATTTGAGTAAAGATCATATTAACTATACAAAATCATGTAGGTTTAGTATCCTATTCAGTAATGTCCATTTCTTATGAAATCTAATCACCAAGGATGAGATGGAAAAAGTGTAATGGGAAGCAGACAAGTTACAGCAAAAGTGTTTAGACACTGGATGTAGGAATGGTGTAAAAGCAGCTGCAACCTAATATTTGGCATCAGACATTTGACTTTCACCTTATCCTTTTTTAATTATCTAGAGGAGATATCTGGAGGCAGTTGTACAGGGAGAAGGAAACTAAGGCAAAACAAGGAAGAGAAGCTGGTTTGCATGTTTACATGAAGTTAGAAAAAGAGGCACTCACATGCATTTTTAGGTGCAATTTTCTCATGAAGCCCACAGCTGCCAGGTCACACTTCCTGTTGGTTTAGAAACCAAACAAGTGGTTTTTGGAAACTTCTTGTTATATACTGAAAGGTTCAGTTGCTACAGATCTGCACTGTAAATAGTTGCTAGTTACAGTGCAGATCTCATATGTACAATTAAGCTTAGCAATTAAGTTTTTTTTGTTGTTGTTGTAGGGTCTTGATAGGAAGAAATCAAGCATCAAGACTTTTTTCTTGTCTGTATAGACTGTTCAACTATTAAAATACCCCAAAAGACCACCACCAAAAGAATTAAAAGCAATTTTTTCTTCAAAATATAAAGTTGCCCTGTGAATGTTGGAAAAATCTTTAGTGGTATTACTAATATTGACGACTTCATGTTTCATTCATTCAAGAGAGAAGAAATCACAAACTTGCTGCAAAACTCAGACTGTTCAGTATTCAGACACAAGCTACGCAACTGCACGCCAGGCAACGCAGTGAGTAATAATTATTCTGTCTGTCAGCCAAAATGTACAATGATGATACATTTTACTTTTATTTAGAAGATAGCCCCCTTTAACATGCACCTGCTCTACATAGTCAGGCATTGCATTACCATAATCATGCATAGCTGGACCCAGGTGCTTGGCTGTGCAGCTCAACAATCATCTCAGATTTTGTAGTCACTGATTGTACTGTATGCATTTTATTATTAATTTTAAAAGGTCTGACCTCTCTTCTGCAGAGTTCTGTGAACATCTTACACATGCTAACCTGCAAAATGAAGAAGTTACCGTTTTCCCACCCGAATGTACGGATCAATTCTCTGACCAGCTCCGTCCTAAGTTCAATGCGTTGCTCTTGTCTTGAGAAACCAGTAAGTCTTGACTTTTCACACATTATCTGATTATAATGCTAAGAAATGTACCCTAAGCCTAACCCAGCCACAACCACCTGCTTGATATAAGATTTAAGGTCCCCCTCATGTTGCCTCATGTTACAGCTCTTACTGTTCAGGGTATGTGCACATGACCTCTAGGGGTATCTGGCACTGAGGTGCTGGATTCAGATCCTGTGGGTTGCAAGATGGGGCCTCTATGGATCAGGCTTAGTCAGCACATCCCATGAATGCTCAGTTGGATTGGGCTCTGGGTAGTCAACACCCTGGACTATTTGGCACATTTCTCAAACTCTTCCTGATGGGGGAGACCATTGCTGTCATTGTTGTTTCTATTGCAGTTGGGGGCATCAAATTGCAGTGCTTTGCACTGTATCAGTTATTTAAGTCACCTGTCATTAGCCTAAATGTTGTAGCTGATTGGTGGAAATGTAACAAGTTCAGTTGTTTGTACTTTGAAACCTTGAAAGTGACCAGCTTAAGAAAGTATTTCTTTCAGTTTCTCCGCCTGAGATGCAGCATATTTAACAATGACAATTGACAATGGAATGTTGGCTGGCTGAAGTGTTTCCTCTTGCCAGATAGTGGGTGACTCACTGACAGGTTACAAAGCTGGGCAGCTCTAGGAGTTCAAACATGAGCCTATTTGTTTCTTTAACTAGTTTACTTGGTAACAGGGTATAGCAGTAGATGAGATTCTGATAAAAGCAGGAACAGCAGTTTGGTCTCTTACTGGTTGTGCTGGTGGTAATCTTCCCTAGCCTTACTGAGTGTTATAATTAAAAGAAATGATATATAAGATTTTAACAAAATGTCATGGGAAACAACAGCGTAATTACTTCTGGATCAGTTACGCACTGTGCTGTTCACCAAAAATTCATTTTAAGAGTTGGATCAGAATCAGATTTGATGATTCAGGCTCATTGTTGAAGTCTGAGTCACACACCAGAGCAAACCACAGCCTCTTAAAAGCACCAGGTCTGACCAGACCAGCTCATGCTTAAAATACTGGCTCACACTGTAATATGTTTGATTTTATGCTTTTTTCCCCCTTATTCTTGATCAAACAAACCTGTATCGTGTACAGATCAGTCACGTTAAGCCCAAATGTGAATAACATTTATAATCTCATTACGATGGCACCTCTTGTCAAGGGGTGGGGTATATTAGGTACCAAGGTTTCAGTCAGCTCTTCGTGTTGCAGTATCAGAAGCAGGGGAACAGGCACACATAAAGATCTGAGCTCAAACTGGGATGGCTAGATGAACTTTGGGTTCTGACATTCATGTGAGTGTTAATTAATATCTACCTAAACACTTTGCCCGGTTACACACACTCCCTCATAGCAACATTATCACAGGAATACTACACTAAATGTTCAAGGTGTTGACTTGGGCTCCAAATCCCTCAGTTCTCAATCCAACCGAGAATCTGCGGGACATGCTGGAAAAAAGCTTTCCAAATGAGGGAACCTCACATTGCAGGACTGTAACGATCTGCTGTTAACATCTTGATGTCTGATAATATGAAACAGCATCAAAGGTCTTGTGGCATCAATGCATCAGTGTGCAAGTGAGGGAGACCTACCTTTATTTTTCTGTAGACAGAATTAAGTTGGTATGTTTCAGTTCACAATAAGGGATAAATATCCATCAATAATGTGTAGGCTTTGTTGCTGTGACAGTACATATTTATTAAGAACACCTTCATAATTTATCAGTGTAATATATATTCCTTATCTTTATCCAAATGTATTTCAATCAGTTGACTCAACAATAATTAGCATGTGTCTGTGTTTACTGACTAGACCAAAAAGCCCAATGTGAATTCAAAGAGGAGGAGGGCAGCAACAAGACGAAGGAGGAACGAGCAGACAAAAAATGGAAGGGAAACTAAAAAACTTTGCAGAGCTAAGGCAATCCTTTCTGCCATGACTGAATGCTATGAGATGCTGAACTCTCTATAAATGGATACCTGAATCCAAACTCAATCACAGCATGAAGCTAAAAACTTGCATGTGCTGTCAGTTCAGTGGATTATTCGAGGAGGAGCTTCCACTTCATTTAAGCTTTCCTGTCAAGTACCGGTATATTTCTGTAGCAGCTGTTTCGGGTGTTGTATGACTACTGACTCTTCAGATAAATTTCCAAGCTACACAGAAGCAAACTATTCAGCCAACTGGAAATGAAATTCCCAAGCCTTTCCAAAATCCTTAACTCTCACACACTAAGGACCAGCTATGTACTGCAAATACAACCTACTTTAATGCAGCATCCTGTGGACTACATACAGTTCAAGGTGCATGATTTCTTTTTTTTTTTTAAACCATGACAAAGCTTTTTAATAGCTGAAGTTGTGTTGAACTTAAAGGTGCTTGTATGGAACTTATCAGAGTTTTTCTAAGCATTTGCTATGACATTAACTTGCACTTTGCTGATTGCTGAAGCATGACCAGGAAATATTAAGGTGCTCAAATATAGTTTTGCTTTCACTTTGGATTAGAATGACTAGCCCTGGCAGATCTATGTTATCTTGGTTATCTAAAGCTCCTCTATTTTTTTTTTTTATTTTCCTGTCTGGGGAGTTGTTTTAGGCTGTGTGTCAAGGTACGGTCTAAGATGACACTGTGTTGATTAATCATTGAGAATGATTTATATATTAAAAGCACACTTTGTCACAGTTGGCTAAGCTCAAGTCACAGACACACACCCCCCCACCCTTTCTGGGATATAGCTACAGTAAGAAGCTTTTATTGTCATAATCAGTTGGTGCTCTGACTAATGGTACCTGCCTAAAAACTAAAAGGTTTTCTTATAGTTTTTATATAACTATAAGCATGCAACCTTTGATTCATTTTGCAGCTATTACTTTCAGTGCAGCAGTTATTTATGCTTTCTGTCAGGTAGCATACATTACTTTTTATTATGTAGCTAACTTCTGTCTATAAAATGTATATTTAAGCTGATGACTAACATTGTATATAACATGGCATATTATCCAAAATATATTTATATCCCAAACAAAGGTAAGGTGTGTGTGTTACTTATTAGTCAGACTCACAATTACAGCTGTCTTAAAAGAAGTTTATTGATGGTGGATATACATGGCAATAAGTGCACAATCATATCCAGTCAGCTTAAACCTTTCTCGTAATGTAACATAAATATAGTTTGCTCCCGGGAATAAATGCCTTACTTCGATAGATAATTGCCATTAAACGACTTAAGTTAATCATGCACCTCAAGGAGAGGTTTTCCTCCCACCAGCAAATTACCTATGTGGGTGTCATCAAGCAAAGGTCGACAGCAAAATGTCTTTAGTGTCACCATATTTTGATTCTAAATACCTTAATGCACTGAACACAAACTCAGTAGAAACACTCTAAAGAAAAAGAAAAGCTATTTCAACACATCCAGGTGCATTTAGGGTTCATACAAATCCAAATAAAGCACATTTTCATTCTGTAGAACATTACAAAAAAAAAAACAATCACTGTTCAGTCAGTAAAAATGAAAGGGAATAAGAAAATAAATAACAAGTGGGAATAAAGGGAATGAGTAAATGCTACATTTGTGTGTGATGTAATGGGACATTTTTCCTGTGAAATGACCTTAAAGGGTTCACTGACCTGTGACAACTAAAATTTTTTGCACTGGTTCCCATCAAAACAGAGTGATAAGATAAAAATTAGAGACCATTTTCTTTAGAAAACCACACTGCTTTTTTTCAGTAGTCATTATTATTGCACATCAATGCAGAGACAGGTGGGATTAAGGAATGCATTTCAAATCAAGGGCTGAAGACAGATTATGATACAGGGGCAATTACTCTCACCTCTAATCAGCCACCCAACACGTTTCCTTTATTTTTCAAACCCGCTTTTAAGTCTGCATCTACTCTTACTCATCTCTTCTAAAGATGCACTAATAGCATTTAAATGCGGATACTGAATACCCTTTATAAGTCTTACCCTTTATTTCCCAACTGCCTCCCCTTCGCTGAAAATATTTATTTCTCACAAATTCTTAAACCCTCTATGGCTTCTAGTTTCATTGCAGTAATGCTCATTTTATAAGCTAATGGAAACAGCAGCAATGCTGTGAGCAAATCAAGCAGTGAAAGAGAAAATACTCATGGGTTGTACTTGTGAAAGCCACATCAGGCACTGATGTCTTAAACCTTTCCAGATTAACCTGTCTTTGTACAAGATCTGGTCACCACAGAGATCAACCGGCCTCTAGTTGACACAAAACCTGGTAACTAAATGCACTGCTTTTTTAAGTTATGCAATAAAACGTGGGCTTTACTGTTCAGAATTTGGATAATATTCAGCATGACTGCACACAGTACCTTTATTGCCAGGAAATAACATCTGTGTGGGAAAATAAAGACGGATATAATTAGTTTTTTTCTTTCCCTCAATTCTCAACTATGTGAGGCTAATTTGAGTATTGGTGCCTCTCTACTTTCCCTCTACTTTCTTTTTCTTTTGGCTGCTATCAAATACACATCCTCCTGACCCCACACTCGCAACAGAATTTGGCAGATTCAACAGGGTACTTTGTTCCACAAGCGTGACAAAACTTGCTCTTCATTCCGCCGTTCCCAACGTCGTTCCCGCCATCGATATCATTCCTGAGAAAACAGAAATGGCAAAGCAGCAAGTTTAGAATTCATGTACACAAAGTTGCTACTAGTGAAATGTTAGGGCAGAGCTATATGGGGACTTTACAATGCGCATTTATAGGCATAGTCTGAGTAAATATACAGTACATGCCAGTTTAAGAGTAAGCTGTATTATCCCATATTTCACCTCAGTTTGATTAAATGGGAAGTTGTTTTGTTCCAAAGCAATAATGATCACAGACGCAATCAGAAGCTGGAGACGTATGGCTGGCATAATCATCATAATCCTGCAAGCTGTAAAATTTGCTTTGTTTAGTTTTATATGAATATGCAGGTAAGACGCAGCCATAATTAAGAAAACTGAAAAGCTTGCTTAAAATAAATCTAATTAAATTAAAATTTGCACATTCTCAGTCAAATTAGAGGTAGTGTATGCAATACAACACCAAACCACCAGAGGTCAGGAGAGGTCACCAATTCATTCTCTCCACTCTTTTTGTGGAACTCATGACTTTGGGAGTTCATTCACCTAGATATGTAGGTGTCTACTTTCTTTTTGTTGAGTCCAGACTGAGTGTTCCTCACAGATCCATAGCCAGAGCCTGCTACTCGGGTCTTACTTCCCACGCTGATAGAGAGATCAGAGACAAACAACAGATAACAGGGACAAGGATGTTTCCAAAGTTATTCATTTAAATAAATGTTCTCTGTCTAGACACCATGTAGACATAATGTCTTGAATACCAAGAATAAAAAGTGAGAAAGTGAAATGAAATTGTTATTTTGGGCAGCCTTGCTGTATTTTCAGTTTTGACGTTACATTTGTTTTGTTCTGACTCACATTGTTCGAAAGGAGACTTAAATCAGAAATAATCCTGGCTGTAAAAACATGTACAAAGGGTTACTGTTCCAACACATATTTGAATAGACACGGCTGAATGCAAAATAAAAGGTAAAAAACAGTACCCCCTTGACATTAGTAAAAAAATGAAACTGTGCCCTTTACCTGTTTGGACTTGCTCACAGTATTTAAAATACATTTGAATATGTGTACTAACCCTGATGGTGGGCTTGTCAGCCCAGAGGGATTATTCCTCACTGAACCTGTTGAGGAAGCCTTACTAGATGGGATTCCTTGAGTAAGAGAGGGGGTGAGAGAAATAATGAGATGAGTAACAGAGGACAATGTGTATATTAGTTTTGTTTTAATGCACTGAACACAGGCTAGTCACTATTAGAAAAATCAGTCACAAATACACAATACTGAGGGGGGATGACTGGGGAACACAGCACTGTGTGTCGTACCAGTGGGCTGTCCGAGGCCTGGTCTCTGGGGTAAACGAGAGGAGGCTGAAGGGATGGTTGACACAGCAGGAGTGTTGGCCTTCTTTGCAGGAGCAAGAGGCTTGTACTGAAGACAGGGAGAAGGCAACAAAAAAAGAGTACATAGTACAAAAGATTAGCTATGGATATTATGGGTGAAAAGCCATTAACATAGCTATTCTAAAGATATATAGAAAACACACAGATAATGTATCACTATGACCACACAAGCAGAATGGTTAGTAGTTGTATCCATCAAGTGTTTGTTAATATGCAGATTGTGTGATAGCTTGGCTCTAAAAAGAGTTTTTAAATTTTGCCGTCTGGAAGAAAATCTCAAAGCTATACAAATGGGGAGAAAAAGAGCTGTACAGATATACAACAAATCTAAAAACATGGCACAGTGAGGAGCCTCAGTGACATAATGATTAACGACCGACGTCTTTTTGTATTACAATGGGAAATCAGAGCTCTTAACCAGAAGGGTTTAAACCCTGCTGTTTTTATTGGCTACCAAATTAACTCCCCAGCCATCCACCATAGCTGTTGCTAAGTAACTTGTAATTCTACATCTGCTGCAGAGTGGGAGTCTCACCGTGGTCATAAAAGACAAAGATTTACAAGCAGCACCTCTTAAATATCAGCAATTAGCAATAACACAGAACTGCCACATACATTTCAATCATCATTATAGTTTTTGTAAACCTACCTATGAGTATTTTTCAACATTTTATGTTTTTAAAAAAATTGTCTGTTTAGCTGCACATGCAGTCCCCACTCCTATCCATGCATGTGTGTACCTGTGTGCGACCTGGAGGCTTTTTGACATCTCCTAACTTGCTTTTGTTGGGCATTCGGGCAGCCTGCTCCTGGCAGAATTTGATGTGTCTGTCAGCTGCACTCTCGTTGAATCTCCGCTGACAGTAAGGACACTGAATATAGTCTAAAGGGAGATAAGGTGGTGTGAAAATACACCTGTAGCTTTTATAAATTGCCAACAGTAAAATGAATCCTGTATACAGATATTCAGAAATACTGCTGTGTGAGGAAGAGGTGACTTGAACTTTTCATTTGCAACTGTAACCACAATTAGCTAGAGCTCGAGTGATTAAAGATTTTTAACACAGATAACAATACCGAAATTTGGTGATTTAAAAATCTGAGCTTTTTTTCCCTTTCAGACACACAAAACATAAAGATTTTGAGTAAGATAGATTTTCTGAACATTTCTACATACGTTTAGTTATGAATCATTACGAAGATAATATGACAATATAGTTTAAAAATAATGTTTTATTGTCCCAATAACTTGTGGATTACTCGTTTGCGTTATAACTGTGTCTGTAATGTTACTTGCAGAAAAGTCTAGAAGCAAATTACATGCTCAAAAAAATTAAAAGGAAACTTTGAAAACACATCAGATCTCAATGGAAAAAAAATCATGCTGGATATCTATACTGATATGGACTGGGTAATGAAAAGGATGTCACATTGTTTGATGGAAAAGAAAATTATCAACCTACAGAGGGCTGAATTCAAAGACCCCAAAAATCAAAGTGAAAAAATGATGCCGCAGGCAAGTCCATTTTGCTGAAATTTCATTGCTGCAACTGAAAATAGTAGTATGTATGGCCTCCATGTGGTTGTATGCATGCCTGATAACATCGGGGCATGCTCCTAATTAGATGACAGATGGTGTCCTGGGGGATCTCCTCCCAGATCTGGACCAGGGCATCACTGAGACATGATACATGATATCCCAGAAGTGATCTATGTGAGCATGTGAGGTGAGCATTCTCTTTCATCCTCCAGGAACTGCCTGCATACTCTTGCCACATGAGGCCGGGCACTGCTGTGCACCAGGAGGAACCCAGGACCCACTGCACCAGCGTAGGGTCTGACAATGGGTCCAAGGATTTCATCCCAATACCTAATAGCAGTCAGGGTGCCGTTGCCTAGCCTAAAGAGGTTTGTGCATCCCTCTATGGATATGCCTCCCCAGACTATTAATGACCCACCACCAAACCGGTCATGCTGAACGACATTACAGGCAGCATTATGTTCTCCACGGCTTCTCCAGACCCTTTCACGTCTGTCACATGTGCTCAGGGTGAACCTGCTCTCATCTGTGAAAAGCACAGGGTGCCAGTGGTGGACCTGCCAATTCTGGTATTCTATGGCCCTCAGGCCACCCTCATGAAGTCTGTTTCTGATTGTTTGGTCAGAGACATTTATACCAGTGGCCTGCTGGAGGTCATTTTGTAGCTCTGGCAGTGCTCATCCTGTTCCTCCTTGTACAAAGGAGCAGATACCGATCCTGCTGATGGGTTAAGGACCTTCTACGGCCCTGTCCAGCTCTCCTAGAGTAACTGCCTGTCTCCTGGAATCTCCTCCATGCTCTTGAGACTGTGCTGGGAGACACAGCAAACCTTCTGGCAATGGCACG
>VUQS01036166.1:0-10498 GCA_015108495.1 Heterochromis multidens
ATTCTGCAGCGCCATGCAATACCCTCTGGTATGTACCTAGTTGGTCAGGGGTTCATCCTACAGCAAGATAATGACCCAAAACACAAGTCCAAGCTATGCCAGAACTACCTTAGGAAAAAAAGAACAAGATGGTAAGCTTGAAAACATGGAGTGGCCAGCACAGTCTTCAGACTTAAACCCCATCGAGCTGGTTTGGGATGAACTGGACAGAAGAGTGAAAGCAAAGCAACCTACAAGCGCCACACATTTATGGGAACTTCTGCAACAGATATGGGAAGAACTTTCTGAAGAATATTTGATTTCTATTGTAGAAAGAATGCCACGAGTGTGTTCAGCTGTTATATCTGCCAAAGGTGTCTACTTTGATGAGTCAAAAGTTTAGAATACATTTTGGTCTATAAATTGATTCCATGATTTCTTTCTAACTCCAATTGCTTATTTGTACTATACTTTCATTTCAGAGTGCAATGAGACATTAAACTGCATAATTTTCAATAAAAAATGGGAAAAATTGGGGTGTTCTAAAACTTTTGACCGGTAGTGTATATGAACTGTGTGTTTCTGCTCAGGTGTGTTGCTGACACACTAAGAAAAACATGGGTCCCTGCTATGTTTTCTTGACTGTCTGTTCAGATGTGTACAGCATGAAATGTGTCATTTTAGTTTGATTAAGTTTAGTGACCTTTGACCTTGAACAAACTATCTGTTCTAGTTTTGACTCAGTAAGAAAGAGGTATACTGTCTAAGGCCAAAGAGTGCTGATGCTGTAGAATTACCATTATTTGGTCCAGTATGGATGCAGCACAATATGTAGGCATTCACCTGTATTTAACAATGGTGTGGCCTTCCTAAAGCATTTTAAATAGTGCACTCCATGCCCATGTCTTCTGTGCTGGCAATGTTGATATTGGCATGTCCATTGGCCACTGCATTACTCTCCTGTCCATTTTCTTTTGGCTGATTCTTCAGTGCTATTTTCTTCTGTCGCTTGACAATGTTGTAGTAGAGGTAGCCCCACAGTGTGTTGGCGAGGAAGTAGAGTCCAGTAATCAATCCCAGGTATGTAAATCTGGAAGTAAAATACATTGTAACAAGTTACTGTAAGTTCTTCTTTCTGATTACTTGTTCGAATTCTCATCCATTTTCCATTATGTAAAATTGTGTAAAAAATTAATTAATTAACGTGTTTCTGTTTTGGGATATTTAGGTATGTCTTTAATGGTTTTGCTACTTTTGTGTCCAAGTCAAATTGTCTTTGTACAAATAAAGGTACATAAAATTCTATAAAATATATAAAGATAATGCCATCTCACTTGTTAGACATCAGTTGAATTCACGTGTTAAATTCATGAAATTGTGATTCATTACAAGTGACATATTCAAGTACAATGATAAAGGTAACTTTAACTGTACCTAAATGCATTAGCATTATAGAGTCTGCATGCTCCACGGCCACCACAATGCTTTGTACCCCACTTCAAACAGGTTTGGTCAATCAGTGCTCCAAAATATATAGGGGGAGGGATCCCACCTGTAAAGAAAATCACATATGATTAACTAAATATTGTTACCATTAAAGGCTTGTGTGTTGGGTTTTAGTTTTAGCACTCACCCAGAGTTCTTACGATCAGTGTCTGCATACCCAAAGCCAGAGACTTCAAGTCTGGCTGTATAGACCTGAATAATTGACCAAAAGATACCATATTACATACACATTTTAGCTTAAAAACACATGATAAGGTTGGCAATGATGTGATTTGTTTCTTAGAGCAGATTTGCTAGAAAGTGTATCTTTGTTTTCTGCCAGTTGTCTATGTGCGCCCTTAGGGCTGTGTCAGTCACAGGCAAATCAAGATGTTTAGTTTTTGGGTTCACTTCTGTTGTGTCTTCAATTTTTGGACCCATCAGAATGGAGTTTTTAATTGAGTTTGTATTGTATGGGTAAGCTAACATCACCAGACAATCTAAAGAATAAAGTTACTAAGCAATCACCAGCTGGCACTGGCAAAATTAAAGCCAATTCTAGACACATTTCCTGTATACAGTAGTTCCCCTTTCTAAGTAAAAGGGCTGCTAACAATTTTCCTAAAAAATTTAAAACAGGTCTTTTTTATTTATGTTTGAAGAGCATATCTCCCTGGCACATATGCTCTGCTCTCACACCTGGTGTAGCCACTTTCAATGATTATAGTCCACAAATAATGTTATATGATCTACTCTGCATATGTTCACTGTAACCACAAAGTTAAAAGCAGATGTTCTTTAGTTAAATTGTTAGTTTTAGTCTCTTTCACCTGAGCAAAACGATGTATCCTGGCGTTCCCCCGCAGGCAGAAATGAAGGACCCAATTACAGACAGGGCCATGTATATTTTAAATTTTCTGTCACAATCATCCTTCCTGGGGCACTGGCCCAGCACTGCAGATGTGTTTGCAGCTGCACCTGCCTCATTAATGCAGGTGCAGTTATGAAACATCTAAAAACCAAGAAGAAAATGTCAAGAATCAGCTGTCGGTGAGTTTGTGCTGTTTTTTCACAGTAAATCTTTGTCTGTTCTAATCTATCTCTCTATAATATCTTTATGATAGTCTATAAGTTGCTACCTCACCATTTCTTTGCCGGTTCCAGTGGAGGTCTGACAGCCAGCCAGGCAGGGTGAGGCATAAGTCATGCCATTGTAGGCACACACTGGGTCCCAGTGCTTCACTGAGCAGGAGCAATGTCCATTGCATTGTGACAGCAAAGTCTGTGGGTTGTAGGACACTTGAGGAACTCTGGTACACACAGAAAAGTAAAGGCACTGTAAGTGGAGACATTTATGAGCGTATTCTTAATTTATAATGACGTCAAAAACATTTCAGTTGCAAACATTTAGTGTAACCAGGCTTAACAAATAGGTCTATAGCCTTGTGTGTGCATACCACTCACCTTTGATATGACATGGTGAGACCGGCAACCTCTGCATTTTCACACTGGATGAAAATCTGAATGGCAAGCAGGCAAAAGGATCCAAAAAAAGCAGTGATTGACACCCTGGCTGCTCCGACAACACCCAGCTTGAAACGCTTCAGCACAAAACCTCCAGTGATAAAACCCAGAGCTACTGCTGGCAGGTTCAATATACCTACAAAGAAGGATGGATCGATACAATGGAAATATTATAAAAATGACAATGTTCAATTTTTCAAAGATTTTGGCTTTGTCCTAATATCATTCATTTTACAAATCATTTTGTAACACATAAAGCATAGGAGCTGTTGAAGAGTAAAATAACTTAGGAAATGATGCATTAATGCCTTTGACAGAAAGTTGATTATTGTAAATATAGTGTATTGTCATTTTTGTTTTAACAAAAAATTCAACTCCATGATCTTTCCACAATCCTGCAAGTAACCCTTGAAATTGCAGCAATATACCAGGTGCAGACTTTGTAGGCCTATTCA
This sequence comes from Heterochromis multidens, assembly GCA_015108495.1. Taxonomy (NCBI): domain Eukaryota; kingdom Metazoa; phylum Chordata; class Actinopteri; order Cichliformes; family Cichlidae; genus Heterochromis; species Heterochromis multidens. The sequence goes on from VUQS01036166.1 coordinate 3,444, forward strand.
TGTGTATTCATGTGCTGAGTACTGAGTACACACAAAAGTTGTTTGCATTAAATGGTTTTGTTCAGCAGCCAGCTGTTTTTATAATGCTTGGTGATAGAACAATCCATATTGTAACAATAACCCTGTTGGTTTGCCACTCAGGTAAACAGTCATTAAATTTCATTAATTTTAGCTACTTGACAAACATCTCTCTCTCTCTTTCACTCTCTCTCTCACACACACACACACACACACTCATACACACAAAAGGAGAGCCCACAGTAGGCGATGTAGTGCTTGCATTTTCAGTCTACCTTATCACTCACAATCACACTTCCCTTCAATAACATCATTGTTTCAGTTGCCTTGGGCTAGATAGTGCAGAAAACTGAAAGTGAATGAAAGCCTGTTTTGCTCCGTACCTATGAGGAAAATGGCTTTGGAGGCTGACTGGCCATAGACTTGCTCTATATACTTTGGCTTGAAGGTGATCAGGCCAATGAAGCCATTGACAGCCACGAGGGAGGTAAGGATAATCAGCAAGTAGATTCTGTTTCTAAAGAGTCTCTTCAGAGATGGTATGAAATCTGGTGAAGAGCAAAGCACATGAGAGATCAGAGCAAAAATACTTTTATTGAGACATAAAACTAAATATTATTGCTGTGTTAAAAACTTATATATTATTTATTTGCTGGACAGAGTTTGTAAGCCATGCCTATTTATAATGACATAAATTACCTGAACTAACATTGTTTTCTTATTGGATCATATTTAATTATTAATTTCAAATTATACTACATGGTGGTTAAAATCTAGCAGTTTTTGGCCCACATTGTTTTACAAAATTATGCATTTTCATGAGACTATTTGATATCTGTTAAGTTAAATGGTGTGTTGAGATGATTGAACAGTAAGTTACCTTTAGCCATTTCCTGGAATTTGACTGGTTTCTCCTGGGTTTCCTCTGGCAGGAATTGTTCCTGCTCTGTCATTGTGGCAAGCTCTGTGCTTTTGCTTTGACTTTGTTCTTGTTCCTGCCCTTGCTTGGGTAAAGACTTGGGAAGGAAAAAGAATGGGATACTAGACAGCAGAATCACTGTGCCAGTCACTATGAAGCCCAGCCACCAGGCTCCCACCCAGCGGGAGTCCTTATGGGTGATGGTGATGGTGTCTGGAAGAAGGGGAAAGGTGAAGACCACAGGTTATAAAGGAGACTCTGTCTCTAGGACTTTTATGAGTAACTCCTAAGCCCCTTCATCGTAACAGTTTAGTCATTAGTAGAAGTATGGAGGCAGTTCTCTTGCTCAGGGAATGTCAATAGCCCTAATCCATGTAGTGAAGAAAGAGCTTATCCACCATGTCAACAGGATGAAATGTTGGGAAATTCCCTTGCCTCTGGAACACCCACAATTGCTCAGTAAAAAACTGGTTTGACTTTTGTAATTTAACCTTGCGTTAGCAGGTCCAAATGGAAGAAAATATTTTGCTAAATGGCTCTTTGAGAAAGGATTAAGACACAAGTGAGTGTAAGTGTTACTCAAGTCAACCAGAAGTTTGCTCTGCATAATTAAATGCTTTAATCAGGATATTACTTACATTGTAGGTAAACATTATTACAAAATACTAAAAATTACTTTTTGTCCTGATATTGGTAAGTGCCATACCTAAATCCACAAATCCAGTGTCCACGTAGATCTTGGCAAGTAAGGACCCAAGCATGAACCCAAACATAGGTCCTAAGATTCCCACCGTATGGATGCAGGCTGGCAAATAGAGAGAAAAAGAGAAAGAAAAGTTATGCAGAAGTATAGTGGCTATCTGAGTTGTATAGTATAGATATACAATGAAGCAACACTAAGGGCTAATCGAGTACAAGGTCAAAGAAATGTAAGAAAATGGAGGGTAATGTGTCTAAGCTCATGATACAGCAGTCATGAAAAATGGACAAAGTAATAAATACAGGTGGAAAGTGTGTAAAATGCTATGAAAACAATGAAAGACAGTAAACCTGTAATTGATGACTAACCCAAATAGAAAGGGGTGTTCTCTTCTCTGGAGAAGTCATCCAGATAGGAAACTCCCAGTGGCATAACAGGAGTCTCTCCAATTCCTCGGAGCACGTTTCCCAAGAATACATAGATCCACATGGGTGAACCAGCTGCCTTTTCACAAGCTGTGGGGGGGGGGGACATTAGACTTTAAACTATACACAGTTGAACAGAATTTTGTATAAAATCTAAAACAGACAAATGACTGAAATCACTGAAAAAGTCCAGAGGGATCTTTCATCTAATCTATTGCAGTGAATGTGGCTACTAAATACCTGTTTTGGTCTCTTCATCAAGTGTGTCATCTGCATCAGTCATGCTGTGGTTGGACAGACAGGGCAGGATGCTCTCAGTGCTGTTGACAACAGCTTTGTGAGACACACTGGTCTCATATTTATACCTGGAAAATATTCAGAGTTACATTTATATTTTCTGAAAATGATCAAGCATGTAATTATATGTGCTCACAAAAATGTTCGTTCAAGTAGAAGAGTTACTATAAACAACTGCAAACATTTATTAGAGACAAGCAAAATTTGGATGGTAGAGAATATGCATGGACTTTATGGAGCAACACACAGATGTGATTTCATGATATTACCACTTCTTCTTTGCATTTTTAATATTCTTATCAAGCAATTCCAGTCTTTAGTCTCTGGGAGTTCAACTTCACATTCTGAACCATTTCATTATTTCATTGGTTCATTGTTATACTTAAGAAGAAGAAGAAGGGAGCTTTGTACTAACAGTCCCTGGAAGAAGTGAGGCAGCACTATAAGAAAGGATCCAGCAGCCATGATCACACAACCAATACCAATCAGCCTGGGACGATGGAGCTTGGCGCCAAAGTAGCTCACAAAGGTGATTACCAGCAGGTTGCCTGGGGAGAAGAATTAAAAATGACTATGAATGAGTATGGAATGAATCAATGAATAGCTATAGTCTTTGCCAGACATAGATGCCAGACAGAGTTGCAGCAGTCTGGTTATCTTGCATTAAATATAAAATAAACTTCAACTTCAAGAGAGAAAATTAGTGGTTTGTAGTATATCAATTTGATAAATTCCTTGATATATTCTATAGCTGATATAAACCATAATGTTACCATGCTGTATTCAGTAAAAATTGTACATACCCATTTCGAAGCTGCCATCTATAACACCAATCAGGGAGCTGGGGATATCAAATCGCCTCTCAATCTGTGTAATGGAGCTTTTCATGTAGGCTCCACCAAAGGCTTTGGCAAAATATACAAATGCCAGGGAGGCCAGGAAGAACTGAAAAACACACATAACCAGTTGTTAGATCGAACTACTTTTAGCACTGATTTACATTAAGTGACTTTTGATGGGATTAGAGTATTGATACGGGAATAAGAGTCATTAAAATAAAAACACATTAAAAAAAAACACATTAATTTATCATTTATTAAACATCTCCCTTGAACTGTTCTTGTCCATGTGTAGCACATACCACTGAGAGTAATAGCTGATCTTAGGGTTTACCAGGGCAAAACATTAAGGACTAGACAAACTGTGTTTATTGTCTCTAACAAGTGATAGCTAACTACCCAAAATAATAATCAAGTGGTAATACCAAGGCCATTGGTGATAAGGATAACTCCAACAAAACCTGTCAGTCAGATTAGTTAGCCCTTATTCCAAGAAACATTTTCTCTTGTAAAGAATAAGAATAAGAATAACTTTATTGATCCCAAAGGGAAATTCATATATTATACAAGCATATTCTTTCCAAATAAGAACATGTATGCAACCAATTGAGGTAATGTTAGAAACAATTATAAAACTAGTTTTTGGCTGCAATACAAGAAAAAAAACCTTCTGTATTTTCTGTGTCTTATACAGAAATCATAAACTATTAAATACAGGAAAATTTTGCTATAGATATGTACAATTAACTTTTTAGCATAATGTAATGTACCCAGGGATCACAAGCACTTTTAGGAAACTTTTTTAGACGATTACAATTTTAAAACAAGTCAGCTTGACAAAAAGCAGCTGATGGGTGGTCTTACATGGCTAAACATGTTCATTAAACATCTTAACTATCTCACTGAATTTAAGGAGCCATAGTTTCAAAATGTTCTGTTACTTTGTATGTAAACTGTATATCTGGTAACATTTAGTTGAAGCCCTGGGTTTTTTTTTTTTTAGCATCCTGCTGTATGTTTGACACTAAGATTGTTAATGATTAAAAGGAAACTGGAGCTGAAGGTCACAGAGTAATCTGTGAATGCACAGGTCACTGCAAAGGACTAGACATTTCAGTCTTTCCCAAGTGGTGCTGGTGATTTTTTGTTAAAAACAAAACAAACAAATAAACAAACAAATAAAAATCTATATATATATAAAATCAGGCACTATCAACTTCTTTTAGAGCTGATATTGCCCTGTATTTTATAAGTTATGTATCTGTTATTTTGTAATATAACGTATAAGCCTCTAATAGACCAATAAACTGTCTCATTGTTGACAAAGTGGGGCAATAAACAGCTCTTGCATTGAATAAAAGTATTCCACAGCAAACCACTTTTTTCTTCCAAAAAAACCCATCTCAAGGACTGATTTAATGACTGCATTTTAACACTGGTCTGCAAAGAATGCCATAGAAAAACAGATGCATAAAGATAATTAAAGCAGCTTTACAGTAACATTCACTATCATAGTGAATGGCTGTATGGCTGAATTTATTTTTGTTTACATTTAAATTTCAAGTTAAAGTCATTAAAGCAGTGAGGATTGTCTCCTGACACTTTGTTGTAAAAGTATAGCATTTTCTGACCTTAAGTTTGGAACAGCGTGCCTCACGTGTTTTCTTGGATTCTACACTCATGATGCTGCCGTGTGCCAGAGAAATGCAGGGAAGAAGGAAATGCAATACCAAAAGACCTGCAAAGACACAAAAACATTGTGAGTAGGAAAAAAAATCCCAGTTGTCTAGATACTGCGTCCGGTGGTAACTTTATAATAGGTGTCTAGCAGTAAAGCTATACATTCAATGCATGTAAGTATTGCATCTTATCCATAGCCTACACTTTCCTTCTAAATGCTCCCAAACACACTTTTGAAAAGATCTCTCAAAAGGGATTTGTTTCCAGATTTTGTTACTTGGTTTTACTTAATCACACTGCAGACCGAAGGCCATCAATTTATCCAAAAAGATCAACAGAACACTTTTTTCTCAAAGAGGAACTTGTAGAATCAGAAGTATTGAAAGACAAGAGGTTGCATTTACCTGACAGCCAGCAGTGGTTCTGTGAGGGATGGCGGTGGAAGGTTGGTTGTCCCTTTGTGCAGGACTTTGTGCTGAAAACAGGAGTCTTATCTGTAACAAATTACAAGCGAACATCACCTGTAATCAGTAAGTCAGCCACTCATGTGAGCTTGTTTTCATGTCAATAAAATGTCATCCAACCCCTTCAACTCTCACACACACAGACCTGCAATGGTGGTTCTAGTCAGGTGGCTGTCTGAACAGCATCGAAAGGTTCAGAGGTTCACTGAACACCAACACACACACGGACATTCAGTCTCGCACATCCTCCTCTGAGAGCTTCATAAGCCTCCTGAGTAGCCATCCTTTTGAACACACAACAAACAGCAGCATGAAACGGGCCAAAACTTATTGTAATACAAACCTGCTGTTTCTGTTGGTGTGCTGGTTTCAAAGTGAAATACTTTCCTCCCCCGGAGAAACTCGGCCTTTTTGTAGGGTTGGGTGTCTCAAAGATGTGATCAAAGTCTTCCTGTCCTATTGATAGCCTTTAACAATGGTTTTCTCTGCATGTCCCTCTGACTGTGTACTGCAAATCACATCAAATCACAATGACTTATCACCCTTGTCAATAAGCTGTGAAATGATTGTTTGTTAGTGTTAACAAACAATGAAATAATAATTAATACTGTTCACCAATTGTTTGTTAAGCTATCTGCAAACATTATATGGATACTGTATATTGCATCTGTCGAAATTAATATTTGTAATGCTTCAGTAGGTAGAAGTGGTGACTGTTTCACTGCATTAGCACTGCACATTAAAAAGAATTATACCTAAGGTTAATTCTCATATATAATTACCCCTTACCTCAACTGCATACAGCTTTGTTTAGGTTGTTTGTGGAGTTTTTTGTGTTTTGTCTGCTGCTATGTATTTTATATATACAGATATAAGTCTCGTAATTTAATTGTACTTTTTCCTTAGAAAAAACAAATAGAAAAGTGGGGAAATAAAAGAAAATGTAACATTTGATTTTACTGTTCATGAAAAAATTATGGGTTTTTTTTGTTTTCTTTTTTTTTATGTGAATGTAAAGAATCACCAAAAGCCTATCTAGGCTTTAGAGTTGAATTCATTGTAAAAATTCTTGAGAAAACAAATTTGGATGGCAAGCTGAAAACCTTAATTAAGACTATATATATTTATATACAGTATATACACTACCAGTCAAATATTTGGACACACCTTCCTATTCAATGTTTTTTCTTTATTTTCATGACTATTTACATTGTAGATTCTCACTGAAGGCATCAAAACTATGAATGAACACATTCACTATGAATGATCACTGCTTTGCACACTCTTGGCCTTCTCTCAATGAGCTTCATGAGGTAGTCACCTGAAATGGTTGTCACTGCACAGGTGTGCCTTGTCAGGGTTCATTTATGGAATTTCTTGCCTTCTTAATGGGGTTGGGACCATCAGTTGTGTTGTGCAGAAGTCAGGTTGGTACACAGCTGACAGCCCTATTTGACAACTGTTAGAATTCATATTATGGCAAGAACCAATCAGCTAAGTAAAGAGAAATTACAGTCCATCATTACTTTAAGAACTGAAGGTCAGTCAGTCCGGAAAATTGCAAAAACTTTGAATGTGTCCCCAAGTGCAGTCACAAAAACCATCAAGCTCTACGACGAAACTGGCTCACATGAGGACCGCCCCAGGAAAAGAAGACCAAGAATCACCTCTGCTGCTGAGGATAAATTCATCCGAGGCACCAGCCTCAGAAAT
>VUQS01036168.1:0-12053 GCA_015108495.1 Heterochromis multidens
AATATCAATCATTCAATTCAGTTTGCTGTGAACATGTTTTGCCTTTTAACCGTTAACAATTCTTCTTAGTACACTTTCGGTTTCCTAAGGTATTTTCAAGTACAGTAGCTTGTTCCAAGCATCATTGAGAGCTTGTTACAGATCTGTCTTCTATCCCTTCATGTAATCCCAGAGTGATTGTGTGATGTTGAGATCAGGGCTTTGTTGGGGCCATACCATCTGTTGCAGGACTTTTTTTTTTTTCTTCTTGTGGCTGAAGCTAGGTCTTTATGACTCAGGCTGGGCTTGTTGTCCTGCCGCAGCATAAGCATTGGAGCCAGTTCATGATTTTGGTGAATCACTAAGCAGAAATAAACATTTGATCATCACATGTTGAGACTAGACTGCAATTTGTTGTCTTACATTATAGCAGATTGAATTCAGGTATTTTGAAGAAAACAAGGCACCACCTTGGACTCAAAAGGATGATCTAGGAACGTTTAGCATTCTTCACTCTTTTTAATCATAGGTGGTAACCCTAACCCAACCCTAAACCCTGTATTCTGGAGAAGGGTCAAATGGACTTTTTGGAAAAAATGTAAATAGTTTTTGTTGTGTGTCAGCTAGAATGATTGTTGTCTTTGTTCCCTGAATTCCAAGAACATTTAATAAAAGCAAAAGTTACATATTCTGATTGCTTAGGGGTAGACTTGGTGTTGGGGTTAGGGTTGGGGTTGTCACCAATGACAACTTAGAACTCAGAGGGTTAAAAGAATCTAGACGAGACAATTACTGTAATTAATCAACTGCAAAATCATCCAAATACTTGTCTAATATACAGCATATATTTTTTCACACATTTATCTCTGGGAAAACAATTATCTGTCAGCTGGACAAAAATCAACTCATGAGATGTCTGCTGTGTTCCACTGCACTTCAGGGGTGGCTGTAGCTCAGGAGGTAGAGCAGGTCACTTACTAATCGGAAGGTTGGTGGTTCGATCCCTGGCTGCTCCAGTCTGCATGGGCAAGATACTAACCCCAAGTTGCTCTCCGATGCATCCATCGGAGTATGAATGTGTGTGAATGGCGGACAGTGAGCACTTAAGCATAGAAATAAGTGCTTGTATGAATGAGTGTGGGTGAATGAAGACATGTTGTAGAAAGCGCTTTGAGTGCTCCGGGAGAGTAGAAAAGCGCTATATAAGAATCAGTCCATTTACCATTTACCATTCAGGTAGAAACAAGGAACACATTAGTAGTAGTAAGACCATCTGAAACAGCGGCACATAATCAGGTTTACCATTGTGGTGCATCGCTGAACTTAAATGTTGTCCTCTGTTTAATTCAGTGTTACTTTTCTTAATTAAATCTGACACTTAACTTCTGTGTTCCCACCCAGCATTTGTATCTTTTTATATTAAGCTTTTCTAGCCTTAACAGTGCTTCTCAGTCGCACAAACTCATTAACATTGTCTCAGTGAAGTTGTGTTTGGGTCAGCTAATTCCATTATATTAGCTTAGGTTAATCAGGCAGCATGCCTAATTATTCACTTGTTTCTAATTGCTTAAATTAATTTGCCCTCCTGCCTTTTGCTCTTAGGTAAGCTGTGAGAGTTGGCAGAGTTTAATCTTTTTCTGGTGTTATTTCATTCTTACCACTAAAAGTCCTAGTTATGTGTGTTTAGCATTTTATTCTTAGAAGTATGTGGTTCACGCCCCTGCATTCATGCTATCAAGGCATCCTGGTGGGCAATGCTATTACAGATTCAGAAAAAATACATCTTTAAAGCCAGATTGTTGGCTATTATGATAGTGGAATTGTTAGAGAAATTGTACTGACACTTGTTCCCCTCCAAGTGGAAACCTGGAGACTTTGTACTATTTCCAGCACCAATAAAATGGGCAGTGTGCAATTGAAAGAGCTACTATTTTAGCTTGTCCCAGCATCAGAACTGTGTTCTAGCACTGGATTTACATGAGCACACAATAATCTTGAAGCTTGACGTCACTTATCAAAGACCAGTGGCAGCGATGTATGAGCCATGTCTTATCTCTTCACCAAACGCTGTACAATTACTCTTGTATTCTGGACACACCATCTGGCAAGAGAGCACATCTTCATTTGTTTTCCAGGTGTGTCCTGTGATGGACTTTAGTTATTCAACAAGGTCAATCCATACAAGCTTCAAAACGCTCTGTTGGGAGGTGGGGCAGTGGTGTTCTCACTGCTGATGGCTGTCAGTGATTTATAATAGTAAGTGAGAGTGTTATTATTAGTAACATGTCTTATTTTAACATGGGGCCACTCTGGGCTCTGAACCCTCCCACTTTATAAGATAATAGGTATTGAAGCTTGGTATACTAGCACACTTTATATGTCACAATACAACAGTATTAGTTTTCAAGTTTCCCTCCTATAGTTACCGTGGTAGCACTTCATTCCAAAATATGTTCTTTACCCTAAGACAATTAAAAGCTGAGCCATGCAGTGCAGTTCATCCAACTTACAACTATGCCCTTATCTCTAATTGCCTGTTTTTAGAATAAAACCAAATGGATGTGCAGCAAAGCCCCTTTTCCACTCTGAGCCGGGATTACAGTGGTTTGAAGGCAGCACTTCTCATGTATGTGTCCCCAGCAACTGGTGCAATTTTGATTTCAGGGAGAAGATTGAGGGATTTATTGGTACATAATGACACACATACAACAGTGCACTTTTTCCTGTTTGGTGAGGTAGGTTGTTGTCCAATTGTCAGTCTGTGCAAGTGTTCCAGTGTGTCTTGTAATCCTTCATATTTACACTCACTTGAACCCTGTACAAAGCCCAGGAGGACAAGAACCTGAATGGAGATTAGTTCAGATTCAATCTCACAGCACAATATATCACATCTCAAAAAAGCCACAGTGCACACTCGTCCATCCTTCATTTTAGTCTTTCAATCTCTGTGCCATGTGTTTATGAATGCAAGAAACAATACATACAAGAAATATGTTTCTTTGCTCTGTCTGCAGTTATTTTAACTGTCTTTGTTCTTATTTTATGTCTTTTCTTGTCCCTTTTTTCTTTGTGATGATGTATGTCTTTGTGATATGGTCTGAATTTCACATTAGAAATGTTAGCTGCATTGCTTTTAAGAAAAGTAACAATTAATGTGCAATACCCCAACACTGGTTGTCATTCTCTGTATCTTTGTCTTCATTTAATATCTTATCCTTTCTTTTTCTTAGTGGTCATTTAATATGTCTTCAAGATTATTTTTCTTGTCTGTGTGTGAACAAGACATTTTAACATTCACTTCAGACAGAGAATCTGACATTGATTCCCCAATCCCAGTCGTATACAGCAATTAAGTATGGGGTCATGTAAACACCTTTTTCTAATTATATTACAGTAATTAAAGACCCATTCACAGGATTAGTGCTGTGATTAAAAAATGTGGTGCACTGCAGTATTGGCTGCATTTTTGAGGGCTGCATTGACCTGTAAAGACCATGTTCAGGCCAGCCACTGGAGGTTTGATGAGTTGCAACTCCTGCCCCACATTCACTGAGTTAGTACTATTTTTAAGTCCATACAAACATTCATATTTTTAGTATCAATATGGGATAAATTGTGGGAAATAGACAAAAGAGTAACACAACTAGGCCTGTGTCATGTTACTTGGAAAAGTGTGGATGTACTGGTGATTCTTAAATATAGGAATTTCTCACAAAGAAAATGGGAATAGCAGTTAGATGATAGATGTACAGTGAGACGTGGTGCCAGCCATGACGTTTACTGTATCTGGCAAGTGTCCCTTTCCTGGGTTTTCAGTGATGTCTCTTCTCCATCCATGGACCCAGAAGGAAGAAGGCCTCCTTCTGGGGTCATGAGAAAAGCACTTGGTGACTTTCCCAACGATCAGTCCTGGCCTGGGGACTCTTAAAGGCATAGACACCCGTACTTCTTTATTTTGTCTTCCTTTTCCTTCTGTGTTTTTCTCTCTTTCCCTCCCCTTGACAAGAAACCTGGATAGGGTGGCTGTTATGGGTGTTGATTTTTTTGTTTTCTGTTATGAGAGAACATGCCTGCAAATTAGGATGGAAATTTTGTCTGGACAGTAAACATATGTTGTTTTGCATATGGGCTAAAAAAAACAAGTTGTTCAACTGATGTTTGCATTTGAAAATTTACGGACTCAGCAACCCTCTATGTATAGACATAAATATAAGACATAGAATTTATTTTTCGAGGAGTTATGTTGGTTACTCTAGGGTCTTAAGGGCAGTATATACTGTGGAATTAAACACACATTGCAGACTGCAGTGTCAGCCTCATACCCACCATTTAATTCAGGGTTGCCTGTGATGCTGCTGTAGCCAGGCTTTGACAGCATACTAGCTAATGACTATTTACAGCTGAGGGATCCACAGGAGGCTTATCAGGTGGTTCTTAAAGCCAGTCTGGCTGCTTTGCTGGGTATTCTCCGTCTACTACCAGTACATCAGCAGTCTGATGTAAAAAGCCCTAGTATGGTAACCACTAACAGTTAACCAATAATTAACTCATTCACTGACACAGACACTGCTAATTGGAGAAAGACCGTAAATTAAACCTATGTGTGAATGTGTGGCTCTTGTCCAGATGGTCAGGATTTTCATGTCAGGCTTGTAAGTTTAGATAAATGCAACAAAACACTTTCAACACATTAGGCTTGTAAAATAAAATTAATAAAAAAATCTGCTTGTATAATTTGTTCTCTTTATAATCGATTTAGGAGGAATAAATAATAAGATATAATAAAATAAATCCAGATTTGATAACCTGTAGCTCTGAAAATAAAAAGCTTTGAAAATCAATTCATCACATTTCACCAGAATTTACAGTATATATTTATAATGCAGCAGCAACAAACCCACTTCTGGACTGCAACACATCAACGAAAGCAGAAAAAACAGCATTCTTATCGCACAAAATGACATAATTTTGCAATAATTTTATTTATTGATTTTTTTAAGCAGATACCTTTGCCTTAGGTGGCATATTTTGTTCTCCTCATTGCACTATGCACTTGGGGTAGCAGGGAGAAGGTAGAATACTATATTTTTCTTTAATAAAAGGGGTGGGGGGGGACTCTCAGCTTCTTAAAAAACATAGTTGTCACAGTTATCTAATGGGCTTTGAAAGGGTCTCCTAAGGCCAAGGTTTGTACAATTTTCTCAACCCACAGGGGACCATAGTCACCAAAGATGGAGTAAGAAGAGCCCTGATTTGGTCAAAGGCTCCAAGCCAGTCTAGCCCACTGTGAACAAATGTAGCTTGCTTCTAGTGCCGCTAACAGATGTTGCAACCAGAATTTGTCAACAACCAGACATTTTCTTGACCTGTCCTTGAGAAAAACTAAAGGAGAAATCAATAAAGCAGATAAGAATGAAGGCATGGGCTTAGATGAAATATACCATGTTAAGTTATTCTCAGTTGAAGGTACTTAAGTGGGGGTGAGGGTTAGAGGTTGATGTTCTTACAACTTCATGGACTCTGACAATTCTAGTTTTCTTTTCCAAGTATTGGGGCAGCTCATCGGCACACTCTGTCAATCATATATACTCATTTTGGAGCACTTGCATTATTTTTATTTTCATTTTGCCTTCATATATCTCATTTGCAATGAGTCACCAAATTAGACCTTTTGTGTGTAACATTGATTTATGCATGCAGTTTAATTACAGCAAAAGGCAGGCTGGAATTGTGCTTTTCTTAAACCCAGTGGAATAGTTTTCCTTCCATTCCCTCATCATGTCATCTCTGAATATTTCATTGCCACCCTGCTTTATGCCCCGCCACACATTCTTTTTCATATTCAATGTTCTTTTTTCATTTTTAATATTTACTTGCTGTGATAGTGTCACTGGTATTGATTTTTTTTTTATTTTTTATTTGTGGGTATGTCCGTACTACCATGTTATAGTACAAGAACTCTACTGCACCACGTATCAACAACACAGCACTGGTTGCTAGCGGGAGAGCTAATGTAGCATGAAGGAAGCTAACAACAAAGTCACAGCAGTTTAGAAGTATTTCACTCTAGCTACCCCAGCAGCTTTTATTAGAATTTTTGCAGACGTTTTTAATTTAACCACAAGCTAGTCACGTGAGTTGACGTGACTGAAAAACTCATACAAAGACCAGGGCACATGTCATGCATGTGTGAGTGAAAGGAGGAGCAATATGTAGTAGCATATCTTACACTAATGTAATTGAGACTTGTGCAAATAAATTAGGGGAATCTTGTGTGTTTATTAATTAAAGTAAAAAAAAGTGACTAATGTGAATACATTTTTTAAACTTGTAATTGTGGTGCCAGCTAATGTTGCAGCAGCGTTTAAATGTCTAGTCGACTAGTTACACACAACCGTATTACAGATGCACGAATCATTTTTCACTTGGACTTTTCAGTAAACAGAAAGCAGCATTGCAGCAGCAGGTTGAGGTATGGTGAGAAAGGATGACATTAATTTTGGATGATATGATTCATTTAAATCCATTGAGATGTGCTGTACATTGATCTGTAACATCAGCTTGGAACATACTAATGGCATTTCTGTCTGACAAGTAACATTTAAAATGATTTCTTACAACAGCAAAATATAGTTTGGCGTCTAGGCTTCGAATTCGTACCTTCCCGCCGATATGTTACATATAAAATTGCGGGAGTGATGAGTAAATATACCTACAGGTGGATTCTGTGGTGGTGCAGGCAGGGATACAAGGCAGCAGCGACACTGACATATCAGAAGGAGAGATGGGAAATTTTGCAGCTTAAATAGACCAACAAACTGGGAGAGTATGTTTGGTATATGACATGAGGAGAGTGAGGTATATTACTATGTATGACGCAGTGCATCTCAAGTTGTTTGATTGAACTAGCTCGTGGTCTTTGCTCCATTGAGCAGCCCTACTCATTTACCTTGAAAAGCTGTTAACACATTTTCTTAAACACATATCTAATTCAAGGTCGAAGGGGGGCTGGAGCCTATCCCAGCTGGCATAGGGTGAGAGGCAGGACAGTTCAGCAGTCTGCCACATATTACATTTGAAAACAATAATTTATCATTTCATAATTTCTTTTGACGTTAGATCAGATTTGACAGGGAGTAAACCTGAACTGATTTGATACCTACTATGTAGATTACAACAAAGTAACCAATGTGCCTTTTGATCATTGTTTGTGATGACTCACCATGATATTATATCTACAGAACACACATAGCATATGGACAGACAGAGAATGGCCATTTTTCTCCGACACAGACTCTGACACCTGTGTGAAGAGAACAATTTCTCCAACATTATCAGAGACATAATTGCAGTGTCTCAGTGGAAGTCAGATAGAGTAATTGTGTAAGAGGTGACACTGGCAGCTATGTGGAAAAAGTCATTATAGTCACATTATTAAGCTGGAGCCTTCGGGGCATCGGAGGTTGTACTCGTGTTCTCAATAAGGCAGATAAAGTGTAGAGGTTCTGTTAGAAACAGAGTGGGAGGAACAAGTAGGGTTTATGTCTCTTGTCTCTTCAGACACCTCTCAGGATTTAATATCATTCATCGGTTTGATGTTCAGTACAATTTTTTTGTTAACATGACTCTTCATAATCCTCTGTCATCTTCTGATTTCCTGCTTAAATGTATCAGCACCAGAGAAAAGCTGTCAACTTTAGATGCCATATAAAAACATACAAAAAGAGATACAGAATTTTGCTTAAGAATATTCTGGTAGCTTATGGTTGTGCTGCATAACACAGCACTGCAGTGACCCTGTTCTCTATTTGTATATCCACCTTAAAAAAAAAGAAGAAAAACAGACAAAAAATAAATAAATACAATAATCTGGGAAATCCAGAAAAGTGTGTGAGTAGAGTTCAGAGACAAAGCAAGAGACTTTGAACCCTACCTTCATATGGTCCATATAGCACCCTGGTGCTTTATGCCAGTCCAGTTACACACACATTCATGTGTGTTGTTGAATTGCTGTGAACTTCAATGCTCTGAAATTGTGACGAAAGGTGCATTAAGAAAGGTGTCAGTAATGATCAACATTGGTGTGAAGGATTACTATGATTTGCTCTCCTACTCCAAAAAGGCCAAAAGCATATAGATCAAGGAGCTGACAATTTCAGATCTATTTTGGTGGTTTTAAAGAATGACGATCTTATTGAAAGTATTATAAAAACTGATGTGTGAAAGATGATGTGTCTGCATACCTACTACTACTACTACTAATAATAATAATAATAATCAACAGTTCTGTCAGTAAGGTTTAACAATGTATGCAAGATTGCATACACTGTCATCTCTCCTGAGGGCTGTAGCTCAACTGTAATTTATTTATAAAAAGACACTCAGAGAATAAATCACTTGAGCCCCTTCTTGTCGGAGTTCTGCCTGTCTTGCAGAAGGACATTCATTCCCTCTTTGGGGAAAGTTTGTGGTTGAAATCCTCTGAATTTGTCTTTCCATCTTTAACTTCTCAACCAGTATATCCCAAAACTACAGCAGTAGTCTTAGCACATCTAGAGCTCAGCTCTTATTTGAGATACGAATGGAAGCTGTTCATGAAGGACCACTGTAAGCCGAGCTTTCCCGTTGTTGCAATCCTTTAAGTCCTATGGCCACAAGCATGGAAAAGCAGCCACTCTATTGATCACATTATTTCACTGGCTTGTCTGTGACGTTCCAGGGGGCAGGACCTCCTGTCATCTCAGCCCTTGCTGCTTCAAATGTTCTTCTGCCCCATCACTGCCCCATAAGTCATTAATAACATTTTTGATGTTACTAGTTATTGACAGAGCAAAAGTAAATTATTTGTTTATGGATCTCCTTTATTGTCCTTAAGATTTCAATAGTTGTTTTGCTCACAGACAAGTCGCTGTGTCTTTTATCAGCATTATTAAATCTTCCTCCCCCTCCTCTCTCTACTTGCCCTTTTCCTTTTCATCTTGTCGTCTAGTCCTCTTCCTCCTCTTTTCTTCTTCTTCTCCTTCATCACATCTCTCCTGAGGGCTGCAGCTCGAGCATCTCATCAGCATCAGTGTCTCGGGTCAGCCGGGAGGATTAGAGTGAGAAGCTTACAATATCTGTGTAGTGTATGTGTGTATGTGTTGTTGCATATATTATATATGCATATATTCCTCCTCCATTCTTTCACTTAGTGTTTTATGTATTTTTTAAGCCTGCATAACTATAACCTTAATACTGTATATGTATGTATAGGGATATGTATTCAGTCCCTCATCTACACTTCTTAGCCTAACACTTTCATGTGTTTATTCTTCTTTTCTTGAAATTATTTCTCCTTCCATATCTCCCTTTATTTTTCTTCTTTTTCCACAGCTCCTCTCCTCCCTGGGTGGTGCATAATTATTAGCTCTTATCTATTTTTCTGTCACACACAACTACACTCAGGAGAGAGCTCAGTTGATGTCATTATCTCTGATAATAGCTTGGTGGTGTGCACCCCCACCCAGTCTTCCACAAACCTCACCATGCTCCACCATATACAGTGTAATTGCTATTTATTAAAAAATATCCTCTGCACCATGACCATACCCTTTACTATCTTGGCTAATGCACCTCCTCACACAGATGATGTGTTTTTAGCTGCTAATAAACTTTTTTTTTTTTTTTTTTTAACGTGTAAGGGGATCTCCGCCAACACTGTCATAATTGGATTTCTCTTTCTTCATTTTCAGTCCAAGTGACACAGCCCTCTGAGAAAACATGGTTGCTGTCATCAAATTAAGTGCCAAAGTGCTTTTAACAAACTCTAATTCAGTCAAGTCCACTGTCATCAAAAGAATTTTGATATCTGCAGTAATTTATGTTTGGCTGCTTGGCTCAGTTTGACTCTGCACACCTCCCTGCCTTTCCATATTTACACATGAGCTAATTTGTCGGGACACTGACAGTGATCAGCACATTCTTTTGATTACAAGTCCCAAAATTTCAGCCTTATTTCCAAAAAATGTTGGGACACTAAAAAAGAATGCAAAGAATTAAAAAAGATGTTTTAAGAAAATTCTGTCAGGGGTAACAGAAGACCAGAAAGCTGTGTACATTTTTCAAAAGAATTCCTGATGAGACAAACAAATTAGGTTAATTGGCAACAGGTTTTTAACAAGAGATAGCCAAGTCTTTCAGAAGTAAAGATGCCAAGGATTAAAAACTCTGAAAGACTGTGTGAGGAAATAGTTCAACAATAGGACACTGATGAACACCAGCTTTCAGATCACAGCTCTTCTATTCAAAGAAGTAAACACATACAAACAAGATTGTTTAAGATGGACTGAGGGCAAAGTGGAAAATTGTCCTGTAATTTTAAATACAAATTTAAAATTATTTTTGGTAACCATGGACTCAGAATCATCTGGGCTAAAAAAGAGTGGAACAATCCTGATTTTTAGTAGTGCACTGTGCAAAACATTTGGCACATTAACAAACCAAAAAAGTTTGACAAAGGAGGCCTGGTGAGCAGCTGAAATCCTATATCAATATATCATTAAAAAAGATTTCAGTTTTAAAACTACAGCAACTGATCTCCTTAGCTGTGAAATACTTGCAGAGTGTTGTCAAAAGAAGAGGTGATGCTAAACAATTACTACTTTGACACATGTTGTTGCATCATATTCAAAATCATCATATATTTTTCAAAAGATAACACAATTTGTGTTTCAGCAGCTAAAACAGCCAACTGATCATCTGCAGAGGAATGGTTTATTTGAAGAGTTTCAGATTCAGAATTTATCACAGTACAGAAACAGCATTAGTGACAGTTACGAATGATCTTCTTATTGCTTCTGACAGTGGACTCATCTCTATGCTTGTCCTGCTCAGTGCAGCGTAGACCACAATACTTTTTTTTACAGAGATTAGAACATGCCATAGGTATTAAAGGTACTGCACTGCAGTGGTTTGAATCATATCTATCTAATAGACTACAATTTTTAATTGTATTGCGGAGTTTTATTCACACACTAAGGTTAATTATGGAGTTCCACAGGGTTCTGTCGTGGGACCAATTCTATTTACATTATACATGCTTCCCTTAGGCAGTATTATTAAAATGCACAGCATACATTTTTATTGCTATGCAGATGATATCCAGCTTTATCTATCCATGAAGCCAGATGACGCACACCAATTAGTTAAACTACAGGCATGTCTTAAAGACATAAAGGCCTGGATCACCTCTAATTCCCTAGTTTACACTTTCTAATAACACTTTGGTTCCATAAGTTGTCTATGGGACCAATCAGTGTTCTAACCCAAAAGACCAGATAGGTTGTTTATCCCTACACTCTGATACCAAGCCATAAGCAGCAGCTATATCAGTGATGAGTTGATGTGACAGTGCTGCAAAAAAGGATTGTTAAGTTTGAAATGGAAATGAACTACTTACTACTTACACTGTTTTAGCAACCCATCCATCCACCTCACTTCCTCCTTTGATTCTGTTGATATCACTGCGGCCTCTAAAGGGAGTTTAACTTGACCATTATGTTGTTTTGGGGTGTTTCACATTGTCATTATGAGATCATTTCTTATGTCAGGACAGTATCCATAATTTCTACAGCTAGGGGGTTTTGCCAACACGTGTTTTGGGGTAAACGACTGAGGGGGCTGTTTTATTTGGCACAAATAATAGCATTTCTTTCCTCATGACATTCCCTTTGCTTCTAGTATTTACAAAGCATTCCCTTTGCTTTTAGTAAATCCTTGCTTTTAGTTTGCTTTTGGTAAACCTCACAATGAACTTATATCAACTGCTCATGTCCAGCTGTCCTCACATGCAACCATTGTTAAATGTGAGAATAGACAAGGATCTATGGCCCTCTGAAAGGCTAGATCAGTTCCCTTGCAGTGAATGTCTGACGTAAGCTCTATTTTGTAATTCTCCAAACTAAGTACAATGGTATATAAATGGGCGCGTAGCTATGAGACAGGAAAGTGCAGAGGAAATACTAACTGTGACAGAATGCAGTGTATTGTTGAGAATTCGCCCCTCATCCTCAATGTCTCTGTTGCCTTTGCTGTAT
>VUQS01036175.1:0-32759 GCA_015108495.1 Heterochromis multidens
TCTAAGAGCTTGAAAGAAGGCAACTGGACTTCTTTAAGTTGTTTGAAGACATTTCAACTTTCATCCAAAAGGCTTCTTCAGTTCTAAAACCAAATGGTGGAGAGACCAGGTCTTTAAACCCTAGTGGTGGTTGTCTCTTGAGAGGTGGTCGCTAACCCACTATTGATCATGTGAGTCATCACATGAGCCAAGGTGTGAAAAAAGGCGTGGGTCATTACCACCACAGGTTTCGGGTGAAGACTGTGTGACCTTGCCCCAACCTATCATGTGATCTATTGAGGTCACCTGATGCAAGGTGTGAATGGGGGTTGAGGCGCCTGGGAAGGGATCTCAAGACTGCATTGTATATGACTGACAGTTTGTGTCGTAAGCCACCACCTTTGTTCAACGATGGTCGTTCACAGTGGACACAGATGGCCCACGCCTTTTTTCACACTTTTTTCACACCTTGGCTAATATGATGATTCACACTCACTTAAATTAAAGGTGAAACGTCTTCAAACAACTTAAAGAAGTCCAGTTGCCTTCTTTCAAGTTCTTAAACTACCATGTCCTGGATGACTGAGAACCTACACAGACAAGTGGGGCCATCAAAACAATGCAAGCAGAAACGAGATAAGTTTCAACACACGATAGAGTCTTCTTCTGTGCTACCAGAACCTGAGGTATGGGTTGGGTCATTCTATTCCTTGGGCTGGCCACATGGGGAAGCATAAAACAGTTGCCTGCGTCCATCACTGTTTCTACTGGCCTGGTTCATGTAAAGATCCTGCCAATTTTTGCAGGAGCTGCTCTCAGTGCCAGAAACATTATCCAGATTTCCCACCACCTTATTCAGTTTTTCTCAAGATTAGGTTTTCCCCAAGAAATACTGACTGATCAATACAAAAATTTCATGTTTAAGCTACTTAACCACATTCTGAATATGCTCCTTCTTCTCAGGGTCAGTGACTGGGGCAGCAGCAGATCCAGCCACCTGAACAGCTTTCACAACCACTGCAAAGGCTGCTGGGGGGGGGATTCTCCGTTCTCTGAATGTATGGAGGTACAAGCACTTTTTCCAGCAGCTCCAGGAACACCCTCGTCTTGTTCAGCTTATTGGGCATCCAGGTAGGGTTGATTTCATTCCATAACACAAAGGCATTTTATCAGGACACATCGATGATGTTTTGGAAGATAACCAGTGGCCAGTGCGGAGTCATCCTCCTGCTCCAATGTGTTCCAAGGTGTTCCAGTCACCTTATCTAGGTTGTCCACGCCTCCTTTGTTGTCATTGCAGTCCAGGATGATGACTAGCTTCCTGTCCCCATGATCACTGGTGTCAGCTGCAGTGTGCACACAGGAGGACCATATTTTTGTTTTTCTTTGGGATGTAAGAAACTAGGGTGGTGGTGGGGTGAAGGCAAACTTTGATGAGAGGGCCTCTCTCCCTTTCAGTGCAAGCAGCACAGATGGGGGCTCAGGCTTGTTCTTTCGAACTGTGCCAACCATGGTGATCTTCCTCTTCAAGAGCTGCTGTCTGAGTTCATGAGAGGTAAAGAAATTGTCACATGTGACATTGTGCCCCCTCAATCCTTCTGCCACATCAAGCACAACCTGCAGCCTCTGGTTCTTCTCTGGACCTCCACTAGTTGGCTTTTCTGTGTCTACTTGCATTTTTCAAGCGTAGCTGGATTGTGCATCACAGGCCACCCATATCTTGATACCATATTTTGCTGGCTTGCTGGACATATACTGTAGGAAAGGACAAATACCTTTTGACAAGTTGTTCATCGACTGTTACTTCAAGCCCAGGGTTGTAACGGTATGGCCGCCGCTTCACCCACTTGTCCCAGACCTCTTTTATGGCAGCTAGTTTGTCTGTTACACCTCTTGCAGATCTTGAGTGTGAAAAACTTTCAGTGGCATTGTGGCACAAAAAAATTCACCTTCCACTCTCTGCATCCCAGAGACTAGATGCGGCCTCACCTTGGGACCTGTAAACTCCTGCTAAGATGAGCAACCCTATGTAGGCATGCAGGTCAGTCTCATCCATGCTTTTCCATTCTTTCCATATTTTTTAAAGCCCTCCAAATTTGTCATCTCCAGGTGAATTTTTGCAACAGCTGATGTGATAACAGGTGAAATGTTGTCCTCAACATAGGAAACAGCATATCTTGTGGGAGCTGGAGTAATCTTTATGATATTTTGTGCTTCCATCCTGCCCTGGCTGTCATATGGTGATGATGACCATGTTATCTTGCCATTTTTTGACAAAAAAGTTTCTCGTTCAGATTAAGGGATTTCTTCATCTGAAGATGATGCATCATGCTCTGGGTTGTATTCCATTATTATTTTCTTCTTCAGATACCTTCTCATCTTCCAAATCAAATGCACCTTGCTGGAAATCTGAAAAACTCAAGTCTACAGCCTGTTCAGCGGTAAAATGTGCTCTCATGACTTCAGCAGAGAAAGAACTGAGGGTACTGTCATCTGCAGCACATTTAGAGTCTCTGAATGGAGAAGCATTAGTAAATAAAATGCCTTGATGGTTGTGTCTGAAATTGTTTGAACTTTGATTTTGGAAAGTTGTGTATGGGGTCATGGAAAGGTGATGATACACCTGCATGAGAAATTTTAGTTCTGTCTTAGAGCAATCAGTTGTGTGTGTGTGTGTGTCTATCTGTGTTTTGTAGTCTGTAACTGACTTTGTGACTGTGATTTTAACTGCTGGGTCAAAAATGACCTGCAATTCAATTCAATTCAATTCAATTTTATTTATATAGCGCCAATACTATAAGTCGCCTCAAGGCACTTTATATTGTAAGGTAAAGACCCTACAATAATACAGAGAAAACCCCAACAATCAAACGACCCCCTATGAGCAAGCACTTGGCAACAGTGGGAAGGAAAAACTCCCTTTTAACAGGAAGAAATCTCCGGCGGAACCAGGCTCAGGGAGGGGCAGCCATCTGCCGTGACTGGTTGGGGGTGAAGGGAGAAAGACAAAAAATATACTGAATGTATACTAAAACAAAACAAAACAATAATAACACCATAACAAAACACATGCTAGTGCACTGTTGTAACTTAACTGAATTTATCAAGTTAGATGTAATGTGTCATTCCTCAAGAGATTACTTAAGAATAATTATGTAATATTATATTTAGATGGATAAGCGGAAGAAAATGTATGGATTATATTTAGATTATACATTTACATATAATTTCTTTTAAACTGAGCATTTAAATATAAAAAAATCCAGTGTCAATATACATAGGCTAATATTCTTTATGTGCAAATATATATAGAGAAAGAGTATGCTCGAGGTATGCTGAGAAGGGAAAAGGATGGGGCCATTGTTTATTTACCTTCCAGCAATGTATATAAAAAACCAGTTAGCAAATTACCATGAAGCTGCCTTACTCCTCACCACCATCTGCTCAGACAGTCCCAAGAGTATTGTAAACAACGAAGTCAGAGCTGCTATGATGGACAATCTATGTGATGGCATAATATGTGAGTTATCACAAGCCTCTTTTTTTTAATTTTAATATCAGTACATATGTATATCAATACATTTGTTATCTACTACTATTGTCAGGTTTTATAATGAGTTCTTTGGCTTTGCAGTTATTTTGTAAACAGTAAAAGCAAAGGGTTGAAGAATTGAAATAGAGAAAATATTAACCACTGCAGTGCCTTCAGGGTAACAGACATTTCCATTTATTCCTCTGTTCCTGCTCACTTGATGCTAGGAAATCATATTTAATGACTCACAGGCTGTTCTGGCACAGGACTGTTAACATTTATTTATTTAGTGTTCTCAGCCTCAATCCCAGATAGTTGTCTTATCGATGTACAACCTTGTTGTTCGCTAGAGTTGCCATAACAGACAACACAGATGTCAGTGCTTTGAAACAATATAAATAAACTAAATAAACTGCTAAATAAACTATAAATTTGACTATTTCTATTGCTGGACTCTTTTTATAGGACCATTGGCTGAGACAACACATTCTGAATGTTTTAGGAACTGGAAATGACATGAGGAGAGTCTGTTTAGCTGACAGCAGCATGTAAGGGATTCCAGAGAGAGAGAGCTGTTTCTGAATCCTACAAAGTATACAACATTTGACAGACTTTTGGGAGGAAGACTACAGAAAGTGGATGAACTTTGTTTTACAAAGGGATCTTGATTTCATTGCTGTGCTTGTGTATGGTACTTTACTCTGATATATACTGTATATTGTTCACTGGCTTACAGTACTGCTTCCAAGGAGACAAATGTTCTTTTTAAAGCGGTCTTGAGCCATATTCAGAGGAATGTTTTTTTGTTTGCTTGTTTGTTTGTTAAGTCACTTAACACTGACCTGTGAACCATTCAAGCATAAAAAAGGCACCTAACCCAAGGGATGACTCAGTGTTGTGTATACACATAACAGAAACTCATCTACAACTGATGAACAGTATACAAACAGTATATGTTCACAGAGATCATTAGAAATGACCTCTGTGAAAGGGTGGCTGTCAAGAAGCCATTCTTAAGGAATGGAAACAGGGAGAAAAGGCTGAGCTATGCCAAATTACACAAGAACTCAACTGAAATCAGTGGCAACAGTTCTTATCGAGTGATGAATCCAAAGTTAAATTTTTTTGTTAAAATTGTCGTCAATATGTACAGAGGAGGTCATAAGAGAGGTACAAAAGTGAGTGTCTACAGCAAACTGTAAAACACAGTGGAGGCTGTCATGGTTTGGGGCAGCATTTCAGCCAGTGGTGTTGGGGATCTTGTCAAAATTGAGGGAATGATGAACATAGAAAAGTAGTCAGTCGTAGACTGGCCTCTCCAGAGCCCGGACCTCAACATTACTGAAGCAATGTGGGATCATCTTGACAGAGAATGGAACAAAAGGCAGCCAACATCCAAAGAACTACTTTGAATGTTCAGGTTGTGTTGAAGAATAAAGGTGGTCATACCAAATATTGACTTTCAATCTTGTCAGAATTTATGTTTGCACATTTCAATAAATCACTGCACCCATTTTCTATTTTCTTAGCAAAATATAAAGGAATAAGGTGTGGCTCAAAGAATTTTGTACTGTATCTGGTTTATATCTCTGTCAGCTTTATATTTTGGGATTGAACAATAACTGACAAGAAGTAGTCGTGGAATTTGAGATGAGTAGAGGCACAACAAAATGTAATTATAGAGATGAAAATATGGAAGGTGGGATATTATCAACCTTCTACAGTCAAGTTAATAAATGCAAAAAACATTCTTCCATATAGCTTTAGTGTTAAGGTCATTCATTTCATTGCATATTCTCATTTTCAATCATCAAAAACTACACAAACAGCATAAAAAAAATTTAATAAAAAC
This sequence comes from Heterochromis multidens, assembly GCA_015108495.1. Classification (NCBI taxonomy): domain Eukaryota; kingdom Metazoa; phylum Chordata; class Actinopteri; order Cichliformes; family Cichlidae; genus Heterochromis; species Heterochromis multidens. The sequence continues at coordinate 5,364 of VUQS01036175.1, forward strand.
TCACAAAAAATCAGGAGTAAGTGTTGTAAAAAGATGACCAAGAATACAGCTAATGAGACAGGATGGTAGAGGGGGGCAAAGTGGTAGACAGAGAGGTAGAGGAGAAGGTGAACAGGATAAGATGGAAGGTTGAAGAGAAACAGATGCAACATGAAGCAAGCAAGAATAAGCAGAGGAACTGAAAGATATCTAACGCAGGAAAGCACTGATGAACAGATGGATGAACGGACAGTTGCTACAGTTCCCCTCTTTAAAATTGAATTAGCAATGAAGTATTTATACAAGTGCAATGTGGGTTTTCCAACTCAATGCCTCTGTACAGCCGACAGTGGAGGATAGTGCAGGGAAACAAAGAGCAGTGTTGATAAGTCTCCTACATGCATATTATGCACTTCATGATACGTTTAAAGTCACAAAGACAAGATTCCTCACTGGGGGAGAGGAAGAAAAAAGAATTATAGCTTTAGAGGGGAAAATGGCTGAGGGGTGACAAGGATTTAAAGCTGACTGAGGAGAAACACTCAGTTTGCTTCTAGCCGTCTCCCCCAGCTATCTCGTTTCCAGCCCAGCTGTCATCAGTGGGTGCTGATGCAAGCTCTCTGATCAGACAGTGTGAAGTGATATCAGTGAATGAATGGCAGCTGGTTCTGTCAGGAATGTACTGGAAACTGCTGATGTAATATTTTAGCCCTTTTTCTGGTAGTTTCACACCTTGAAAACCAATAGTGTTTACAGTAAGTAAACTTGTTTTTAATGTGCATGTGTTCAGGAGTGCTGCCCACCAGCAATGATTGGTTGTTGAGTGATGAGCCTGAAGAGAGAGAAGCCATTCCATTTGGCATCAGACAGCAATCCCAGAGACATATGACCCCCCTTTTCACCGTGCACCTACACACCCACACACACAAAGCAATTAAGTCACCACCACAAATCCATCCTTTAAAAGATGGGGAAAAAAAATATTTAATTAGGAATGATGTGTTTTAATCATACTACATGATATATGGATGGTGCCCCAAAACAGTGACTTGTTTTGGTTGCCTCAAAGAGCTAGAAAAACAGCTTAACAGCTCATATAGACTTCAACTGACATCAAGATGTCTTGAAAAGTTTTGGAAAGAGATTAACAATGACCTAAAACCTTGTGATTTTATAAGAGGTACAGTTAAAACAATATATGAGCATGGAGTTACTTTTTATACCTATATTATTGCAGGGCAGTTATAATAAATCCAATTTCATTGTCTTGTATGGGTGTGTACATCTGTTTCTTATTAGATGTATTATTTATCAGTTAGCTTTGCCTGAGGCCTAAATCCCATCCACATAAAACCCTCTACTTTATTTTACCACCTCTCAAATGTCAAGCGGCTTCATTCCACTTTGGCTCCAATCACTCGCCACAAAGTTGAGGAAAGTTTAACTGGGGGCCCGCCCGCTTTCCATCACTAAAGCTTTTTCACCCTTACGTTGCTATAAGTTGCTGAATTTCTTTGAAAATCCATGGTCTCTTATAGCTATACCACTGTTAGTCTTTTCCTTTGTACAAACCCTAAAATCATTCTCAAGACGGTTTGGAGCATGTGAGAAATACATTTGCATGAGAATTTTGAGAATGCAGTCATAACTATATACAATCCTTATTTTCTGATGAAGCATTGTGTCCATTAGCCAGCACGTGTACTGTAAAATGTCTTTAGGTCAGCGAAGGAAAGTGATGGAGTCAGGGCGTGCCTGAGAGTGGCTACTTCAGTGCATTAGTGGGCTCCTGCGAGCCACATGATCCATGTAGACCTTCAGGAGCACTAATTCCATTACATAATGCCCAGCTACAGCTCTAAGTGTATGTGCATGTGCGTATGTGTGTGTGTCTGTGTGTCTGTGTGTGAGAGCTCTTTATGTGCACATCAGTGTGTATGGCATTGTGCCAGTCTGCATCACTTTCACTTTTCCTCTAATAATTCATTGTAATTGGCTGTGCTCACATGATTTCACTAATGAACTGTGATGATTTAAATGTATCATTAGTGTTAGGTATATCTATATGCAGGTCAGCTGTAAAAACAGATATGTAGATGTTGTACTGTATATTTTGGATGTAACTTTTGATTTGAACTAGAAGTTCAACGCGTATTTCATAAACATGTAGAAACCAACAGCTCTCTGACTCAAGCTATTGATTTACTTAGTTTAGTGTCACACAGTTCAATTGTGCTGTGAGCTTAAATTATACTCATCAAGCATCCTAATAAATCTAGGACCAAATACAGCAAGTTTGAGAGTGAAAATCGATCAACAAGTTTTTTTTTTTTTTTTTCCCTCCAGGAAATCAGTTAGATTTCTCATCAACAACCAAGGTATGCCCTCATCCATCATTTCATCTCTTCATCATCCCACCACATGCAGTGTCACACCTTAATCAGTATGGCAACATCCATCACTTCTGACTGCTGGTAGGATGACCTCAGGGTCACATTAAACTTTGCCAAAGGACCTACAGCTGTTACCCCTCACTCAGCATCCCAGTACTTCACACTGGGTGGCCTTGCTAACTATGGTGATGGATGCTCTGATTAACAGATTCAGGCTGGCAGGTGAGCTGTGACACTTGAAGAACTCACACAAAACCAGACTACAGATTGATCTAATGTGATATCAACACAATGCCAAAATGAAACTGGGCATACATTTAACTGCACTGTGGCAATTGTGTTGTGATACTTTTTTTTTGATATCCATGTACTAAATCCATAACTTTACCTGAATTCTAGGTAAATAGCCAACAAAGACTACTGAAGAGTCACATTACCAGAGCAAAATGACTTTCCTGATATTTATCAAAGGTGTCTGACAGGCGTGCTAATCTAAAATCACTTTGATCTCCAGATCAAAATACGTGTCGGTCAAACTGAGTCCTAGATAAGCCCTCAGAGAGATCCAATAAATATTGGCCATCGTGCTTCTATTCTGGAATCATGAGTGTTGTTTGAGTAGGTACGGATCTGGGGTAACATCAGATACAGTACTGAGCACTGAGCAGGTGCTCAGTTAGCACACGGTAGTGGTGTGCAGATAGATGGGTTGCTGCGGTCTCAGATGCAGTGAAATCCTAGGCTGCCTGGTAAATATAGCTTGTGGATGTTTAAGGCTGGGCAGAGTGCTGCTTTGCTTTGCTCTGCTCGACCTTGGCTCAAACTTCCTTTCCTTTTCTCAAAGGGGATGAAAAGGCATCAGACCACTAGGGATAGGGCAAATTATTGATACAACAATGCATAGCATCACTTCCTCTTGCTATACAAGATCAATTCAATGACACCAGATATCTATATTTTTATTAAAACATGCAAGCCCTGCAGATTTTCCTGCCAGTTCGACTTGTCCTATTCACGTCATCATTCTCGGTGGTGGCATGAGGGTAAACTCACAGGAAAATGGCTATAGGTTAACTCGATTAAACTTAGCCTCTTCATGGCAAATTAATTACAATAAATCTACAACTGTGGGGAGGTGGAGACCTGTAACCAAAACTGTATTGACAATGGAGTATTTACAAATTTATGAGCTCAAAACATCATCATTAATGATAAGTTATTGAAAACTCCACATCCCTAAGGTAGATAAATGATAAACACGATGGATGTATGGATTCTAGACATCCACAGAGACTAATGTGCATCTATCTACAACACCGGTACTCTATGCTTTCACATGTGCTATTTTCTGGGCTTCCTGTAGTTTTACTGTAAGTTGTCTAACCTAAAGTAAATCCATATAAATCAATATGTTCATGCAGTTCAAAGTGGAGTAATGGCTCAGGCCTTTGTGCATGATTCAGTGTGATTAGGTTGCTTTCTTGCAGACTGGATGAAAGAAATTCTCCTATTCATTGCATTGGCATGAGCTGTCTAAATGACCTGTTAGTCAGCATCCAACTTTGTGGCTTTCAAAAATAAACAAACAAGGACTAATTTTCCCCCTGTCTCAAATATTTGGATTAAATTATGTATGCAGATGTGAAACTTCTAATTACCAAAGTTAGGTATCACAGAAATATTTCTAATGTCATTATCCCATGGGTTGTTTTGTAAAAATGGAAGAGTGGCGAAGAAAGGGAGGAGAAAGATAGAAGAGAGCTTTGGCTAATTAGTGTTGGGTGTCCATAAGGTTACATAAAAGTGAAATGAGATACCCCGAAGGCCTGGCATGTCACACACATACACACACAAACTGTATGTGCTCACACATGCAAAACTCCTTTGAAAACAGGAGTAAAGGGCACACAAAAGAGCACACAGTATGCATTAAAAGATCTCTATAACCATTGTATTAAGTGCCAGCCTGGAGGAAACAGGGAAATGCACAGACCTAAGGAGCTTAGTGCTGAGCTACTAGAGTAAAAGGGTTTCACGTAACAGATTGGTTACAGAAAATGAACAAAAAGTGCTTTACCATGTACTTCCTAAGTCACATTACTCCACGCTTAGTGTTTGTTGTGATTATATTAAAGGCATGTAATTATGTACCCTATTAAAGAATAGGTATCTGTCATTCACTACAACTTAGCTGACTATTGTCCAAGGAAAAGTTTTTCCATATTATTTAAAGGCATACTAAGCAGGACTTCAAAGCATGTTTCATACTGCAATTCATAAGTTAACCTTTTATTTTTCTTTACCAAACTTCATTGTGTTTTCTCCACATCTGCCTGCTTGTACCTCTTTTGCACAGCAAGGCCTTAATGTGAAAATTGCCACCTCATATTCAAGTGTAGAATTTGAGCAACAGTGAGTGAGAGGCCCAGAGTAAAAAAGACTGTGAACAATGCTGGATTTAAAATACAAAAGAAGGGACCTCACAAGTCTGTAATGAGCAGGGAAATCCAGTCAACTTTTTTGAAGCTTAAGAAAATACACAATGCATGCTTTCAAGAAAAATATAAAAGGCACATTTAATGTCCACACGTAAGCTTTCAACAGGTCAAAAGTGTCCATTTCATCTGGTTAAAGAGTTCTCTGCAAGCAATCATTTGTGTGGGAAGAAGGGTCTACCTCATGACAACACTGTAGAACTGTAAGTATTTATGTAGCTCTAAAAAATCCAACACAGTGATACATTTTCTCTCTAACTGACGCTGTCAATTTCTGCTGTCATATCGTCAGTTAAACATTCATTCATAATTTAAGATTATCAACTTAATGACCCAAGCTTTTTTTCATTTTGATAAAAAAGCTCACGTAATATAATTGGGTTGTATCGAGTCATTAGCTTTTGATGTGCATTTCAGACACATAATTCAATCATTATTTTTGTAAATATATGTATTGGATTGAGCTCACTTGGTAATTAAGAGTTGCAGAAATCAATGAAAGTCATGGAAGTATTCTGAATAGTAAACAGCATACCATATACCGTATATTCACTGGGTTAGCGTTTTTCCAATTTAGTCTGATTGAAGTGCTTTGCATGAACATGTCAACACTCATCCGATACAATACAATATAATCAAACAAAGAAAACAATTTATTTAGCACATGAAAGCATATTACTTGATTCAAAGACATTTCTGCCTTTGCTGTTCTCTCAAAATTATTTACTTTCAATTTCCCAAAATGTGTGGGGAAGGACAGCAAAGATTAGGAGACTATAATGTAGATGACAGGGGTCTATTCCAAAACTACTCTGCAGTTGTAAGTCATGTACCTTAGCCAGCACAGCTATTTTCTTTGCAGACTCCCTAACTGCATTACTGTCCAGTCTGTCCAGAGCTGTGATAAGATATCTGTTGGCATTGTAGTGGATAACCTTTGTGCAAGAGGAGGAATAGGGAAGAGGGATGCCATCCTGCCGAGTTTGATTTACATCGAATGGGGCCAATTAACATCCCCAGAACATTAAGACCTGCCTGTGCCTGATCTTCCACTCTGTCTCTTTGACTTGCTTCCTCATTTCTTCTGGGATTCTAGCAAAAATCTGCTGGAGGAAATAAGACCGATACAGATAGTGACAGACATTGATGTGACATGGTTGATTGTTGAGGTGAAGGTGAGAGGGAAAGGCCAAACAGTCAGAAGCAGTCAAGCAGAGATAAATTCTTAGTGCTCAATGCCTTAAGCTTGTGAAATCCAGCAGACTACATTAACACTTATGTTGTATTTTTCCATTCCTTTCTAATTAAGATTATAATATACACAAAGGTTTGTGGCTAAAAAAAAATAGTCAACCGTTTTTGTTCTCTACATAAACTCAAGGGCAAATCATGATTCCAAATACTTTTTAACACCTTTCATTTTCAGTTTTGAATAAAGACACACTGTTTTTGGACAATTCCTGGAGAAAAGTATTCATAAGGACCAGGTTTCACTTTGTTTTTGGTTTTGACAGGTCTCTACTACGCTACACAACCCTTTGCACACTCATCCATATGGGTTTTTCAGAAAAAAATGCAGAACTTGTCTTATATTTGAGGACAACTATAAATATCTGATGGCAACTATGGAAAATGTTTCCTAATAATCAGCCCTAACAGTTTTTCATTAGCCTGGTTTAACCTGAAGGGGTTTCTAAAGATTTGTGTGATGTGTTTTATTAAAAAATAAATTAAAATTATAATTGGACCACACCTATTTATTCAAGTGTTTTCAGTCCCATTGCCACATTTATATAAAATCAAGCACCTAGCCATGCAGTCTGCCTTTACAAACATTTTTAAAAGAGCTCATTGATTTCGAGCGTGGTACTGTAATATGATACCATCACTGCAACAAGTCAGTTTGCTAAATTTCTTCCCTCCTAGATATTCCATGATTAACTGTAAGTGGTATTGCCACAAAGTGGAAGTGTTTAGGATGTTTAGGTGGCAGACCACAGTTACCAAGTTACCGGAGATTCCGAGTGCTGAGGTGCGTAGTGCATAAAAGTCACCAACGCTCTGCAGAGTTCCAACCCTCCTCTGGCATTAAGATCAGTACAAAAACTGTGCGCTGGGAGTTTCGTGGCATGGGATTCCAAGACCAAGCAGCTCCTGTGGATGCAATGTGTAGGTTGCCCTGTACTTTTGTCAATGTAGTGTATGCTTAGCCAGTAAGGTAGCTCTGCAATATCTGTTTACTGCCAACTGTATCACTTAATGTCTCTAATATGACTACCTTCATTGATCTCCTTTTATCATCATTAGGTGATGCTGCCATGATTCAAGTGTGTTTGACTGGCAAAGGTGGATAGCTTAGATGAAGCCACTTCAATGTCTGTTACTGTCCAAACATAATCCTCGCTGTTAGCACTAGTGAAATGCAAATCCCAGTTTCACAATAAAGGAAGTTTTCACTTTATGTCAACTCCAAAATCTGAATTAATAAAAGAGATTATCCTGAAAGATATCAAAAAGTATCGAAAAGCATCCTGAGCATTGGTTCTGGTGACAATCATACCCTAGATGCAAATATTTTTGAGAGTACAGCGAAGTCAAGGCCACACAAGTCTTTTCACAGGCAATGAAAATGAACTCTTAATGGTTAATAGGATTATTTAATAGTATACACAAATGTAGCTTATGTTAACTGCATAAAGATTAGTGGATAGTTGGCTAACTAGCATGAAACAAGCACTCAAACTGTTATGGTCCTGTGTCAGGTTACCCAGCGTTTTGAGTTTGTTGGACTTTGAAGTTTTGTTTATTTGAATTATCTATTTGAATCCTGGTTTATGTAATGCTTTTATTTACTTCTTGTATTCTTCTTTAATGTATTTAGTTCTATTCCTAGTTCCCGGTTGCGGTCTCATTCCTACTTCTTTATTCCCTCCTTCTTTATTCTCTCCTTCCTGTGTAGAGTCCCTTGTATTTAGTTCATTCATGTGACTGTGCTTTCCTGTTTAGTTATCTCACATCCTGTTTTATGTTGAGAGTTTGTGTTCCTTGTGCATTGCCTTGAGATTTGCTTCCCTTGTCTCGTCTGCTGTGACTTGGTTCACCTGTGTCTCGTTCTCCCCAGCTGTCACCACTTTCCCTAATTACTGTTCTGTGTATATATAGTCACTGTATTCCCTCTGAGTGTCTGTTCTTCTTCCCCAGTGTTTCCCAGCCCTAGTGACTTTTCTAGTTTCCGTTGCTTTCAACTCTCAGTGTGTTTTTCTAGTGAGATGTTCCAGCAGTTTACTGTTTTCAGTTCCTTTTGGACTTTGTTTTCCGCCCTTTTGGATTTACCACACACACAGCCTAATAAGTGGCTCGTCCTCAGTTTCATTCAGTAACCTGGTGTCTGCATTTGGGTCCATTCTCCTTTCACACTCCACAAGTTATGAAGCATCTTCAGAACATGACACAATTGGCTCTTACATCTCAAGTTAGATCAAGGAGAAAACAACGCTGCTTTGGTGACCAAATTTTTCAGTTTTTGGTTAATGATCTAAAAAATCTATCAAGCTGTATTATATAATGATCATTTAAATACTTTTTTATTTTAAATCACAGGGCCTACTTAAATTGCAATATTTAAAAATAACAAAATGTTATGTTCCCTTTCAGTTCAATTCACTCAGTATAGCTCATACAGTATGGGATATTACGCCCCTGCTGAAGACACCTCTATTCTCATCTTAAAGGCAGTTGACCTGTGATGACATATGTGAGGCCCTGCCTTCACATCACAGTCATCCCTCAGTTCTTACACTCCTCACATCGCTAAGAACACCTCTACTAAGTCGGGCTAGCTACCTACTGCTAGTTAGGTCTTTTGTCTGCCGACTTGAAGTTAGTTTAACTGCCCCTGGTGGTGGTAGCCACCACTGCACAGTTGGTGGTAGACTGCCTGCGGAGCGCTAATTTCAAGGTTTCAATGCAGTATTCTTTTGGTTTGCATTTTGGTATGAGTACCAAACTAAAGCAAGCAAAGGAGAAATCTTCAGTTCGCCCCTGTCCTCATAGATGTGGTTTCTTTTTGCATGATGAGGACCAGCACAAAGCGTGCCCTATCTGCTTGGGGATTGTCCATGCTAGGAGAGCACTGACTGAGCCCGAAGCCTGTGCGTTTTGTTGCCAGCGCTCAACTCTGGAGAAACATGTGATGTTTGTGGAGAAAGTGCTGGGCAAGACTGATGTTGACCGCATGACCTTCTACTCTCCGAGTCTAGGGGCCCAGCATCATCTGAGTCCAAAGGTGAGGACTATCTGGTGAATGTCCTCACATCTACTTGGGCTTACCACCTGAAGTTGATGGGTTAGTTGAGCAGAAGCCAGAACCATGTGAAGGCACTGGCCAGCTATAGCTTAAGCTAGCTGCTCACCTGGATAACAATGCCGTGCTGGATATGCACACAAAATGCACTTTTGCTGCCTTAGGTTGTAACTCCCAGTTTGAGTGTATTAAATGTTCAGGTGACCACAGCAGCTGTTCACACTGTTTGTCATTGTTGTGCCCCAGTAAAGATTCCTCCAAAAAAAAACTGTATGACTGTACATGTTCCCATGTTAAAATCAATAAAGGATGGGTATTGTTCTCAAACTGTTGCAAATCCTCACTCTGCAAGTCAAATAAACCAGATCAGGTGAGGGGTGATTCACCCATGCCCAGAACTGTGGCGGGTGCATGCGTACCTGTTGAGAGGTCAAATTTGATAGCTAAAGGTTTGCCCCCAAGTGTTGTGGTGATGATCTAAAACCCTAGGGCTTTATCCACTAGAGGACTATATGCCTATAAATGGTGAGCATTTGAGCAATAGTTCCAGGACTGACATGTTTTCCTATTCTAGTGCTCTATTGCAGATGTTTTGATATTCCTTCAGAAGCTGTTAGATAAGGGTCTTAAGTATATTTGGCAACTATATCTGCTTGTCATATTGGCTTTGACAGGGTGATGCCAGGTGCACATCCTCTTGCCATGTGCTCTTTTGAAAGTCTGCTGCCTGAGACCTGTGGTTAGGTCCAGCGTCACCTCATGGGATTTGACTTTAGTGCTGGAGACCCTTCATGGTTCCCCTTTTGAACCCTTTGAGTCTATAGATATGAAGTTTCTCTCATATAAGACTCTGTGGCTTCTCACTCTGGCTTCTGCAAAGCGAGTGTGTGACCTTCATACTTTGCCTGTGCATCCATATTGCATATTTACATATTTACCTAAGATTATTCCTGCGACTTATAGCTCTATGGATTTTGAGCTTCTGAATATTTGCTCCCCTCCTTTTGCATCTGAAGAGCAGAGGAGACTGCATTCCCTGTGTCTGGAACATGTGCTAAGTACCTACATTGACCACACTCAGAATGTGTGTTTATGTGACCAGTTGTTTGTCTGCCTTGCTAATCCCGCCAGAGGTAAAGCTGTGTCTAAACAGAAGCTCACCCATGGGATGGTGGAGGCTATCTTCCTAGCTTACAGCAACAAAGGTCTCTCTTTGCCTCAGGGTGTGAGAGCACATTCCGCCAGGGGAATGGCAACCTCATGGGCCCTATTTCAAGAGCTTTCTGTGAATGATATTTGTGCTGCAGCTATTTGGTCATCACCGCACACTTTATCTGGTTCTATCAGTTGGACATGACAGCTCCTCTGGAGGCTCATTTTGTATTTTGTCCTTTCTGCTGGGTCTGCCATGGATTAGGGTGCTGGTGGTTCGTCTCCGGTTCAGTGGCTGCTCTGCAGGGCGTGTATATATGTCCCATACTGTATGTGTTTTACCGAGTGAATTGACTGAAAGGGAAGGAAGTGTTATAACTATAACTTCTGTTCTCTGAAGGAGGCCTGAGGTACAACACCAAGCTGCAGTACAGCTGGGCTCGGTGAAGAGTGGCTAGCTAACTGATGACAGGGTTGTATATGTGCAGGCAGGGTCTCACATATGTAATCACAGGTCATCTACCTTAAAGGTATGAATAGACGTGTCATCAGCCAGGACATGCAGGAGTGTGATATCTCATACTATATGTGTTGTTCTGCGTTCCTCTCCTTCAGGGAACAGAAGTTATAGTCATAACACTTTGATCCAATGTCAAAAAACACTGTTAGGCACATGTACAGAAGAACAAGCCTCGCTAATCTACCTAATGCAGCCTTTACCCCTGCACCACCTTTTCCAAACTAAATGGTAAGTGGTCAGCTAACTGCAATAACAAGTATACATAATGTTCAGCAAAAGTTTCATATCACATTAAATCACATTAAAAGAGAGATCTTGCTCATAAGGAATTGTAGATCACTGGCTTTCTGTCTAAAATGGTTTTTAACCCTAGATTATAAGGTGCCTTGAGATGACTACTATTAAAAATTAGCGCTATAGAAATTTCACAAAATTAATTGAATTAATAAGAAAAATCTTGTTAATCCAATGTTGTCATTAAGCAGTGTTGCTCACTGCAACCTTGACCACGATAGCCTTATAAAGCCTATCATGCAACTCATCTTAAAATGTTATAAAATGATATCAGCATTACTATTATTCACTCCTGAGTAAAAATGTTATCATTAACGGCAAGTGGAGATTTTTCTAACTATCCTAATTTTAGTTTTCTAAAGTTGATCAATGTGTTCCATGTATTCAGTGTTCACACACAAAGAATCAGTTTTCAAAATCTTACATGATATCATCTTAACAATGTTTGTTTTAATGCCTAGGCATAGTACCAAAATAGGGAAAGTAAGTTGCCAAAAACAAACCCTTACTTCACATATAACTGGGAAAATTACAAGATCAATGCATCTATCCAATGAAATCAAAATGAGTTATATAATCTCCCAGTCCATGTAGTCTTCACATTAGTTTCTTAACATTCAGTTGATATGTATGGGACTGTTGCTTGAAATTTCATTTTATTGACATTTAGTGATTGATCTAATGTCAGATAACAGTGTTTTGCAGATCAATCCATATGCTTATCTTATGTAAGTACATTTATGTAAGTTGTCACCATATCACACAAATTGACACCTCAACACATCACCATATTTTTGCCATTTATCCATTCCAATATTCATTCATACCTTTAACAAAAAGTAAACCAGCAAAACAAGCTGATCATACTATTAAAAGATTTTGTATGGCTTCAGAAATCGTACAGATTTCCATTCAGAACAATCTGTTTTATACTTAAAAGAATGTTAAATAACTCTAAGAGAAAAAAAGATTGTACCTTATGAGCACCATAGCTTTCTCTGCAATCTTTTTTGTTCTAGCATTTAGCATTGTGTTTCTGTCTTTCTGAAAAATGTGTTTTCCCTGCTTCAAACTCACACACAAACACACACCTTGTGTAGTGAATACATAAAGACCTGTACATTCTCCAACAACTCTACATTACAGAAATACTGCAAGAGGGTAAGAAAACAACAACTGCATACTGCATACTATTGCGCTCTAAGCCTCTAATCATGGAATAATGCTGTCAAATCTAGAAACAGATAAAAATATTTTTTTAATCATTCAACAAGCACCTCTCAAAATTTAATATGTGTTTTCATAAATCATTTCACCGCTGCCAAACACGAGTCCAAGGCGGCACAACCCCAATAAAATCTGCACCCAGTGGCACAGCGAGAGTGGGAGAGTCCAGGAGAGAAGTGAAAGGGGTGAATGAGTGCTCTCATACCTACAGGATGATATTCTGTGTGCCCACTTTGTCACAACTAATTTAAATATTAATTTTCTTAACCAAATATTACTTGCAGCAAATGTTACATATAATCACCCCCATAGATCTCTTCTTTGAACATGCACGTAGCACGTAGCACAAATATGCCCCAAAAGATACACAGATGCATTAAAATTGTATCTATTATTAGAGTGTACCTCCATTTTCCCCCTCCATTTTACATTTCCTCCAATGGAAAAAAAAAAAAAAAAAATCTGTAATATGGGGGAAGACACCAAATCTAAGGTAGAGAGTAAAGCATACAAACCGTGTAAGTGGTGACAAAATTTTGCATTGAAATATAAGCTTGTGCAGTACCCTTAACTTGCATTTCTTTGAAATACATATGGTGGTTATCGTGAAAGAAAAAAAAAATCTTATGTTATTTGACCGGCAGCACCTATTATTCACACCCCTGGCGAAATAACAGTCACTGTAAGCCTCGTTTTCCTTCCCCATGGTTAAATATCTGACAAGGCAGACACAACCTGTACCAGAGCAAATGTGCTTGACTGGTTAGCCTACACACACATACAGGCACACGTACCAGCTGAGGCCATAAGACCAACTGTGTAATTATACATGTGTAATTGCATCCTAACCAATCATGCACAGTGAGAGAGAGAGAGAGACTACTGGAGATAGAGAAAGGCAGGTGGAGGGGGAAAGATGGATGTAAGAATAACCATTTGTCTTGTCTCTTGAGATAACCAGCCATACCTTGCGCCTGCGATCCCTGGATCGATTCCTCTTTTTTATCTTCTCCTCCTCCTTCTCCCTCTGCTCCTGGGCGGCGGCCTCCGCGAGGTCCTTGGTCTTGCGGAGCTGCTTGGCGGCTTGTGCCATGGTGCCGCTGCTACTGCTGCTGCTGCTCTAGTCACGGTTGCTCCAGCCCTCCTCTTATTTGCACTACCACCAGTCGTCCTGGTTTCCTCTTCCTGTGTCCCTCTGTCCCCCGAGCCCCGTCACTTACTACCTCTTCTCTGGTGGCCACCACGACATGTGTGTATGTGAGGCAAGCACGAGGAGAGTCTGTGTCCAGATATGTGTGTGTGTGTGTGTGTGTGTGTGTGTGTGTGTGTGTGTTATGTGGCTGTTGATGGTAGAGCAGCCACAAGACAGCCTCCAGCAGCCACAAAGAAAGATGCTACAGCTAGTGGTGCTGATGTTGCTGCCTGTGCCGCGGCTGCTACTCATCCAGTCTGCTAGCACTGCACTGAATTGCCTCCCCTCCCCCTTTCTTTCTTTCCTACCTTCCTCCCTTCTCTCCTTTCTCCTCCCTCTGCTTGCAGAGACCAGTCACGCAGTTCTGTGTTCAGCACTGTAGGGATCCTGCTGCAGAGCTCTCTCGTTTTATCTGTCAGATGTCCTCCTCTTCCTGCTGCTCTGCATCTTTCTCCAGTTTTCTTCTCTGTTAAAGGCTTTTCTTCTTCACAATAGTTGTTGTTGTATAAGTGAGGTACAAAAGATGAGGGCGCTAAAGCTGCTGAATGCCATCAAATGATTTTTTTCTCACGTCTTTCCTCTCCCTCTCTGCCCATGGCTTTTCTATGGCACCTCCCTCCTGGAAACAGATAGAGAAGAAGAACAGAAGTGAGAAAAATGGAAGCTTGTGAAACAGAAATGGATTTTTAATATACAGCATCTGAGTGCTTATGGGATGATTCTTTGCACAGCTTGGTGAAAAGTAGATTTTAAAGTGGATTGGAAACAGTGTGCTGTGTGATAGCTATTACACCAGCCTGTTTCTCTCATGTTTAAGCAGAACAGAAGAAAAACATCAACGACGTGAACATCTCATAAAAACTGCATGCCCTCTCCCTTCCCTTTCTTTCCACCACTTTTCCTTTTTCCATCACATCATGAGGGTATGCACAGATGTATGATGCAACAAACAACAGCATTAACAGACCATGACTGGTGCTTTCATGTTTGGAAGACACATTATTGGAAAAACTACTAGCAGTTTTACCAGGTATCTGGTAATCTCCAAATGATTTTGATTGTCTCAATGTCTAATGGAAAAATGGACCTTACATACCTTCATATAGTTATATAAAACAGTATAATTTGTTTTATTTGATTCTAAAAAGACACTAAAATTAACAAGTTTTCATTTAAAATGTTTTATTGTGAGCCAAATCAGAAATAAATCCCCAATAACTGTGAAATTAATTATATTCAACAGGCATGGCAATAGCGCAGGGTTCATCTGTTTATTGTCTTCTTAACAGTTACATCTTATTGCCAACATATACTATAGCTATTCTTAATCCATTAATATAATGCATTTGTCTTCTTTGCACACTGTTCATCACCAGAAGGTAGATCTCCTGACACCAAACCCACTCACCCCTCTCTCTCTCTCTCTCTCTCTCTCTCTCTCTCTCTCTCTCTCTCTCTCTCTCTCTCTCTCTGCCTCTCTCTCTCTCTCTCTCTCATTTATTCCCCCATCCGCCCCTGCAACATCATCTTTCTGCAGAATGATGTAGCAACGTAAAGTGCAGCATAGCTTTCAACAAAGTCGCCATGTGACAAGACAAGAAATGCTTACATTTCCTATTCATAGATGCCTTCTGCCAGCAGATTAAAACCAAATACATCTGATCATAGCAAACCAAAAGAGACAACATGAAAATCAATTATGTGGCTAAATTCAGAATTGGATATACCCTTTTCCCTTCACCAAATGTAACCCTTACCTTCAGTGTTTTTGTGCCTCAATGCAATTGCTTGCTTGTTTGTGGGTTTATTGTGCATTATGTCTGAGTGACAGTTTTGTATTTCCTTGTGCCTGATGCTAATGGATCTATTAAGCTAGAGGTAATAAACAAAATGTATGTTACAGCCTCCCTTAGAATCACCATTAAAGCAGCCAGACTAACTGTTTCAAATCCCGCATAAAAACTACCCTCAAGGTGATGCATGTGCCCACTGAAGGGCATGTGCATAAAATACAGACTAAATAGCAAAAATTTTCAAGATTAATGCTCCCATCGTGGTTTATTCAACAATGTGACAATAGGTCTCTAGCACAAATATCTTAGATGAGCAGCTATTTAGACACTCGAGTCAGTAAAGCACAATGAGAGCATTAGTCCAGTTTGTGGCTGTCTTTACGTGGCGTCATTTATTCACCTCTAGCAATGCAAGATCTGTTTTTTCATGCATTAACTTTATGTAAAAAAAATAAAAATAGACACAGCTTCCATGTCTGAAAAGTGTAGCCAATGTGGAAGCCCCTCAAACCTGCATTCTTTCTAAAGGGTATCATGGTGCGACTCCTCTTGTTGCAAAATGACCTCTAGTTGAACTGAAGCACATGACCCTGAGCTTCATTGCTCTTTGACCTCCATAAACACTTTTCTGAGTTTATAGTCTCACTCTCTAGTTTCAGGTTATTGAATAAAACATAGTTATTTCTGAAAATTATGCTGACCTGTGCTCTTGACCTCTGGTTTCAAAAGGCTTAGACAGCAACAGCAAAAACACTCATCTTCAGCCTTTGCAGGGCGACTTCACAAACCAATGATGTCATCCATCTTTTATATAAAGTTTGTGGTTGCATGCTTTGTTATCATGAAAATACAAATTTGGTTCAAGCATGATTTTCTAGTGTAATAACTCCAAATTGTAACCTACTACGAAAGTCTTTAAGAGGCACTTGCACCTTCATGGCTCTTTCCTAACACTATTTCAGTAAACATTGGTGTTAAAACCAAGTTATAACTGTGGGAGAAATATAAAGCTATCTTGTGCTAAAAATATCATTATTATCTTTCAAGCACAAGTTACTGTTGTGTGTGCACTTTAGACAATGCACACACCCAATATGGAATGGAAAGAACTCAGCTAAACAACTTTTAGTTTAACCTCAGAAATTTATACAATGATGTTTTTTCTTTAGACACAGGATTGTCATCAGCAGGAACATTTTGCTGCTCAGGCTACAGTATTGTGAAAAAGTCTTGAGTCACCCCTAATTTATTTATATTTTGCTTCCAAGGACCTGGTCTTTCTTATAATTTCTTTTTAAAAGTGATCTTTAGCAATAGATCTCCAGGCTTTCTGAAGGTCTTTCAAAGTTCTTCTCTGGAAATTGGCTGCTTTTTCACTCATTTTTCAGTCCAGTCCTTGTACCTGACCATTTTCAGAGGAATGTTTTTTTGATGTTGTTTTTGTTTTTGTTAAGCCACTCAACACTGACCTATGATCATTTAAGTATAAAAAGGCACCTAATTCTACATATAACAGGCAACAAAGAACTAATTTTCAACTGTATCTTTAGGTACTTTGTTACTAGCAGCTTGTTGAAAAAGAATTGTTCTTTAGATTAATCTGTGTCCTTAAAAAACACTGAGAAAACTGGACAAGTGAAGGACAAAAGAAAAAGTGTCATTTTTCTTTTGTCATTTGTCATTTTTTCAAATCGTCATCATTAAGTACGAAGGAGGTCAGGGGAAAGGTATAACAGTGAGTGTCTACAGCCAACTGTAAAACACGGTGGAGGCTCTGTCATGGTTTGGGGCTGCATTTCAGCCAGTGGTGTTGGAGATCTTGTCAAAATTGATGGAATTATGAATGCAGAAAACTATGGTCAGATTTTCATCCACCATGCAATACCATCTGGAAAGCATCTGATTGGCAGCATGACAATGACCCCAAACACACTGCCAATGCAGTAAAAACATACCTAGCTAGAAAAACACAAAATAGAACACAATCGGTCATTGACTGGCCTCCCCAAACCCCAGACCTCAACATTAGTGAAGCGGCAGTGTGGGGTCATCTTGACAGAGTACAGAACAAAAGGTAGCCAACATCAACAGAAGAACTTTGAAAGTCCATCAAGAAGTCTGGAGATCTATTCCTGAAGACTACTTAAAGAATTTATAAGAAAGCTTGCCTGAGAGAGTTCACGACGTGTTGAAAAATAAAGGTAGTCATACCAAATTCTTACTTTCAAGCTCATTAGAATTGCTGTTTTTGCCTTATATATTAAATTTTCCATTTGTTTGCACGTTTCAATAAATCACTGCACCTATTTCCCATTTTCCTAGCAAAGTATAAAGAAATCAGGAGCTGCTAGAATTTCATTGACATAATGACTTATATGGCATGTAAATGACAAGGTGAAAATAGATCATGACCTGCAGATTTCTCTCCATTATGTGGTGGCAGTGTGTATCTGAAGTTTTTATCTGTAGACAATATATAAAATAAGACAGCTCAAAAACCCTAGGCAGCTAGTTTGCAGGGCTTCTAATTAGCAATATTAGCTTATACTGTAACTTATTAGCAGAACTAGGTTGGTATCAAGGTAGTTAGCCAGCTAGTATTATAACCAAATGTTACCTACCATATACTGTATATATGCAGTCAAAATTTATAGGCATAGTCTAATAATTGCTACTGATTTTAAAATAAAGAATGCAATATTTTTGCTATGTACTTTTGCTATGTGTTCTTATGTATTGTATTTTATGTGTTTGTTTGTTTGTTGTTGCCAATTAATATAGTGTTCTTAAATAAAAACTCACTGGTGCTGAAATTGTCCTCTCATGCTGTGCTGAAGCCCACTGTATACATGTCACCTACCAGTAATGAAGGAATATATTTAACAGACAAGTGTGTATCACATTAAGTAGACCTTGCATCTTAATATAACTTAATATAAAAAATATTCATTCACAAAATGAATAAATGCTGTGTTTTATATTGTGTGTATGATCTGTTGTTATATTTATTTGCTTATAATATATACACACTGTACATAAAAAAATATGGACGTAAGTGAGAGCAGATTGTGCTCGGATCCATCACTGATGAAAAAAAATAACAATACATTTGCTGGGTCCATTAGCTCCTCAGCCAGTACAGTGTGTGCTAAATATAGAAAATGATGAAGCTGCATATTTTGTTACCTGAAGATCTGGCACTGCAATTCTGTAGCTTAATGAACACAGTCACTTAATCACTGTAAGAGCTTTGGGCAAAACAAACCAGCCAAGGCCATGGTAAAGGTCCATGTCTTTCACAGTGTTTGATGCAATTTTGCGGAAAGTCAGCTCTAAAAGTATTTCAGTGGTAAGTGCACATATAATCCAGACATAAAACAAACACGGATGGAAAGAGTTGTCAAAAGGATATGTTTAGCACAAGTCAACATTCTTCAGAAAAGGATGTATTACTATCTACTGTACCAACCACCAAATTATAAATTAATAGTGCAGCTAAATTAAGTTAATTCATAAACTATATTGCTCATGATAATGAAAAGCAGATGTGTTGTTATGTATTGTATTTTATTTGTTTGTTTGTTTGTTTGTTTTTACCAATTAATATAGTGCCCTTAAAATAAAAACTCACTTGTGCTGAAATTGTGCTCTCATGCTGTGCTGAAGCCCACTGTATACATGTCAGCTGCCAGTGATGAAGGACATTTAACAGGCAAGTGTGTATCACATTAGGTGGACCTTGCGCCTTAATATAACTTAATATAAAAAATATTAATTCACAGAATAAATAAATGCTGTGTATAAGACACGAAATAAACACAGGGATGGAAAGAGTTGAACCTGAACATAACAGACAATTGACCTTATGTTTTCTCTGAGACATCAACAAGATATTCATATGCAACATATATCCACTGGCCACTTAGCTACACCTTGCTAGTACCAACTTGGACCCCCTTTTGCCTTCAGAGCTGTTTTTATCCTTCATGGCATAGATTCAACAAGGTGCTGGAAACATTCCTTAGAGATTTTAGTCCATACTGACGATAGCTTCACATAGTTGCTGCAGATTTGTCGACTGCACATCCATGATGCCAATCTCCTGTTCCACCATATCCCAAAGGTGCTCTATTGGACTGAGATGTGGTGACTATAGAGGCCTGGTGTGGTCTTCTGCTGCCACAGCCCATTTGCTTCAAGGTTTAATGTGTTGTGTAATCAGGGATGTTCTTCTGCATACCTTGGCTGTAACGAGTGGTTATTTGAGTAACTGTTGCCTTTCTATTAGCTCAAAGCAGTCTGGCCATTCTCTTCTGACTTCTTGCATTAACAAGTAATTTTCATCCAGAGAACTGCTGCTCACTGGATATTTTCTCTTTTTGTTTTTTTAGAGCATTCTCTGTAGATCCTAGAGATGGTTATGTGGGAAAATCCCAGTACATCACCAGTTTCTGACATACTCAGACCAGCCTGTCTGGCACCAACAATCACCTTTCTTCCCCATTCTGATGCTTGCTTTGATCTTCAGCTTGTCATCTTGTTGTCCACATGACTAAATTCATTGAGTTGTTGGCATGTGATTGGCTAATTAGGTATGCATTAAGGAAGAGCTGTAACTAAGAGGTGTACCTAATGAAGTGGCTTGTGAGGGGAGTTTATATCAGCTGCTGCCTAATAAAATCAATACCACTTATGTTCCTAAGCAGAGCAACATATGACTACACTGAAGAATAGGCTATACTATCCTGTGATATGACAGTGATCCTGAAGGTAACTCAAAGGGCTAACGAAACTTCAGACAATACGTCCTATCAGTAGCATACTTCCTGAGCAAAATAAAGGCACACTTTAAGTTTTCTCCCGAGTGCTTCTGGAAATATTTCACTTGCTGTACATGATTCCCAAGGACACTGCATGACTGTGATTAAACAGTTTAACACTTTTTCAGTAAATTAAGTAGTGGAGTACTGGCTAGGGGGATGAGTTATGGATCATCTGAATTTGTAGTTGCAAAAGTGAAGTCTTGGTTCATCAGACGGCATATGGTGCGGCGAGAAAGTGTAATTTATTGCCAGCATGTCATGCTCTACATTCTTGAGTAGATTGGATGGTTTCCAGTGAATGGTGATTCATGATTCCACATTGCTGAGAGATTTAAATCACTGCTATTTAAAGTCTCAAACATCACTGCGACATCTTTAGCCATCTGGCTTTCACTGTGTTGTTGCACCATCAGGTGGCAAGTGGATGTTATTGCTACAAAATGCATTATTTCCCTCATCTACTTCTGCTCCTTAAAAGTATTGTTTAAAAGTTTTTCTTTTTTCTTGTTTGGCTTCAGTTTTATTCTGTCTTCATGGACTTTATTGTTATTACTTATATTTTTCTTACCGACAAATAATAATAATAAATATGACTGTTGTGTTTTGCTTAATGCCCCTGAAATGCCCTAATGTTTCAATGTCTTTCCAGCTGTGTCACATGCCATCTGGCTTAACTCCAAAGCAGACTGTACATCCACTGGTCCTTTGCCCTTGACAATGACTTGCACTTCCCTCAGCAAAAAAGCATTCTGGGACTCAGCCAGTGCTGCTGTGTCCATTACAAAGTCTACATCCATCTCGGAAATAAGAAGAGGCATTGAGTGTTAAACAAAGGACGCGACTTTCTTTTCACCTTGATGCAATGAATCCATATAGCTTCAGCTCGCTTCAGCACATGCAATTATTTATTACATAGGCAATCTTTCTTAAAAGGTTTAGCAATCACCTCTTAAGGATAACATAAAAATCTTAGAATTAGGATTTGAGATTTAAAAAGAATGTGTAAGTGTTTTTCTTGCACTATTTTAAAGTATTTCTGCTGCTGCTAACATCTATAGTAATTTTCACAACATAAATATTATTTATTATTATTGTTATGCTATAACACATTAAACCATATACAGTATCCAACAGATGAATGTACTTTATGAAGGGATTCACAGAAAAGTGTACCCTCTTATAATAATTTATAACAAGAC
This sequence comes from Heterochromis multidens, assembly GCA_015108495.1. Taxonomy (NCBI): domain Eukaryota; kingdom Metazoa; phylum Chordata; class Actinopteri; order Cichliformes; family Cichlidae; genus Heterochromis; species Heterochromis multidens. The sequence continues at coordinate 26,734 of VUQS01036175.1, forward strand.
TTTTTTTTCTTCTCCCCTTTTTGTTTACTGGTTATGTTATTGATGAAGCTACTGTTACCTCCACTACTGATTTTACTGTGTCTTCCACTGCAGTAATCCCAGAAGGGGCACGTAACTCAACACATTTTCACACTTAAAACACTAGGTGTCAGCAAACTTCAAAGTTTCAGCAGGAAAACACCAAATGGGATATTAAGAAACCATTTAGTAGCTGAAGTGGTACACACTATGAAAGACTGGGTACAAAACTGCCATTATCACACACAAAATATGATATGGTAGTTTGTATAATATGAACAATACGATATTTGTAATATCTCAACTTTTCTTTTTCTCGTTCTTGTCTTTCCTCACTTTCTGTACTGTGGTGGATTTCTTTATGTGTTACTCAATCAAAACTGGAGTGTAGAAGAGCAGAAATATTATGATATACAAAATAATTAATTAAGCTATCTCCGCATTACAGCAAACAGTGGCAATGCTGTTTGCTGTGCTGGCTCTGATAAGTAATGCTCACCAGGGTAGAAACAGCATTCAGATACATGGTGCATCAAAAACACAGAATTATAGTCTGCTCAGCAGTTCAGCTACTTCACCAGAGAACAATGAGGTGGTGTGTTAACCATGACTTAAGGAAAGACTCATATAACAACAAAAGATTCCAAACTTTGTAATTGATAGTTTTTATTAATTAATTAAAATTAAAATTAAAATATAAGGCTTGCATACATTAAAGTCAATGCACTTCTTGAAACATCTGATACTGCTTCAGTTTCTAGTTTATAGACAGTAAACTGGTTTATGGCAACAAATATGAACAAGTATACCTATGAAAAGTACTTTTGAAGTTGGTATGAACAGCCCTATTACTGTAGGAAGCATGTTTTCTTTCTTGCAAAGTGTTAGATTGAAAGGTCAGTACCACCTTCATAGTTTGTTAGACATTAAGCTACTGCTAGAGCACGGCAGAGATATGCCTTGTTAATTAATCAAGTTTAGTGGTGCCTTTGGCTTATATTTGGCTTCATAAGGGGTTTACCAGGTCAGTAAGAGTAGAAAAGTGCTATACTAATGTCACTTCATTTCCATATTAAACATTCAGCCTTGACAATGACAGGTGACATCTTGTCTTACTCTTTGATCTGATTTCCAAAAATGTCAAAGCTTTCCTTTGAAGACTAAAGTACAGTCAAAGTTTCAAAACCCCTACAACATATTCTTGGGATGTCTGTTACATCTAAATGGATCATAAAAATTAGATTGGTACAATTAATTTATGCTGCCATAGAGAAAATGGTTTCAGAAAAAACAGGTACAAGACCTAAGTGTTCTTTTAAAATTTCATGCTCTCCATGACCGCTCCTCCATTAGGAACCATTGATCATTAGAGCTAGGCATGCTAGGAACACTCTGAGAATCAAAATGCTTTGGGGTGAAAAGCACTTGGCAGACATCCAAAAATTATCTCAGAGTCACCCCTGTTGAAGCCAAGATTCCACAGTACTGCAGACCAGCTTCCTGTCCAGGAGAAGAATTATGCAGACTTTCTGTCTTTGCGTTTGAAATGCTGATGAGGAGACTTGCACACATGGGTGATCTGCACTGGTTATAATACAGTCTCCTTTTTCATTGTCAAAGCCTTTTCAGTAAGCAGCTGATGATGGTGCAGCGTGCATATTTATCAGCTTTATAATATTTCCTTTGCAATATCCACACCTTCCCAGAAGGTTTCTGTTGTTAGTTTGTGGGAAAGAAAATATGAGACGTATTGAAAAGTGTTTATTAATTTTTTGAAAAAAAGAAGAAAGATCAAGTTAGTGGCAGAGTACGTTGTCTTTCATGCACTCTAGAGCTGCAGCCTCACCCTGCCGGGAATTTTGCTGACCTCTGAGGCTTGGATTACAGGGCCTGAGAGAGCAGCTCAAGCACTTGAGCTGAGGACTTGCGCTGATCACAATCAATGCTCATTGATTCTGGCTTTTTTTTTAACAAGAGTTACATTACAGTAAATGTGTTTGCTTTGCAGTGGTTCTGCAAACTGCAATGGCAAATAGCTTGTTCCATAGATTAGGAGGTACAAGCTAGATATAGAGGTCTGATCCTTGTCCAGTGGTTCGCCATAGTATGGCAAAGTGGGGGCTTGTCTTTATTGCAGCTGTAAAACCTCCATTTCATGTCATGCTGCAGCATGATGCGACATGACATCACGTGATAGGAATGGACAGGGTTTGATGGAATGGCATATAATAGGAGATTATAAGATAAGGCAGAGCAAGCTGTGATTGAATAGAAAGCCACATGACAAAATGTCTAAGAGCTACAAAAACAATGAGACCCTTAACTCTAGAAGAGATAATGCAGCACTGTATATTCACAGCAATTTATATGATATGCTTGAAAAAGAATACATTTCTTAAACCAAACCCAAGCTATGAAGCAGTCTATAACCTGCATCCATAGTTTGTGTTTCATATGTGGCTAAAATTACAAAGATAAAATTTTTGAGTTTAAACATGTATCAACATACTTTGAACGGGAACGAGATATTTTGAAGGGACTAGAGGACAGTGATGAATTCAATTGGTTTTAACCACAAACTGACTTTGATGACCTTCATCAGAGTTGGAGTGGACAAAGACATAATAATAATAATAATAGTAATAATAATAAACTTTATTATATAGTTATATTTATACCTTTCAAAAACAAAGTTACAAAGTGCTTCACAAGATAAGATAGGAAACAAGCAGCATATAAAACATTTAAGAGGAGATAAAGATAAAACAACATTAGAATAAAAGCAATGAATATAGAAAATTAAAATTAAAAAATGGCAAATTAAAAGCAAATATAAAACAAATTAAAAATGATCACTAGGAGAGGATGATAAAACAATTAAGAAGGACAACATAGAAATAACTCAAATTGGATGCATAGAAAAAGCCGGCTTATAAAACTATGTCTTTAAGAGGGATTTAAAAGATAAAAGTGAGTTTGCCAATTTGTTCTCCTCAGGGAGATTATTCCAAAGAATAGGTGACCTGACAGAAAAAGCCTGATCACCCTTGGTTCTCAGCCGAGATTGTGAAATGACCAGCAGAGCCTTGGCTGGGGACCTGAGGTCATGAGGTGTTTGGTGTCAGGGGATCTGAAATATACTATGGTGCGAGCCCAGTAAGGGCCTTAAAAGTCAACAATAAAATCTTAAAATCAAGTCTAAAATTAATAGGTAGCCAGTGAAGAGAACCTCAAATAGAAGTAAGAAGTAGTAAGAAGTCTGGCTGCTGCATTTTGGACTAGCTGTAGTTTGTGTAAAATGTTGTTGGCTCAGGCAAGTGTATAATGAATTGCAGTAATTTAATTTATGAGTGTCTCTAGATTTCTTTTAGATAAAATTGAGCTGACCTTACTGAGTCTCCTAAGCTACATATACAACATATAGAAAATACATATTCTGCTCCTAAGCTGGAGTAGAATATGTTGTGCCAGTTACAAAATATGACATGATCATGGCTTCATAAATGCATACAATACAGCTAGGGGCATGAGTGGCAAATTTTCACACTTTACACGAGAGACATGGCTTTTCATATAAATTATTATGAATTCTAAAAAGGCATCAGTGTTAGAGATGTATAACCATATTACATACAATACATAAATTTCAGCTCTTTTTTTCCTTCTCTTCCCATCTTTCCAATGTGGTAAGGCTAAAAGTAGGCATCTTTTATATCTGGGGTATTTTCTTTACAATATTTTGATTAAGACTCTGTCTTTTGTTTGTATTTTTTCCCTTTCCAGCATTAATCTCACAAACTATTCCTCACTCTTTTTGATGGCCTCATTCTTCTTAGAAGATGCAATCTAAGCCATATGTCTCCTCACTTTTTTTCAATTACTCCCAAAGGTGCAGCAGTGGCACTCCAATAACACAGTTTTATCACTTTATTAGTAACACTTCTGGGATAACAAGGTTCAGAGTGCTTTAAAGTTAGTCATTAAAGTTATTAAAGTCCCAAACCATTTTGAACTTTTAACAAATTAAACAGACATCTAGTGATCTGATGAGTGTGTTTGGGGTCATTAAGTTTACCAACATTAGAGGGAATGAAGACCGTAAGGAAGGAGCAATGTAAGTGCAATTTGTGTCTGCTTCAGTGTTTAAAGATAAATAAATCTCCATGTCTCCTTTCATCTTGTGTTTTATATTAAAAAAAAATTATAAAACAGTTCATCTACATTAAAAAATGTGCAAGGAGAAATCCAACATCCTTACGGAAAATTTCTTAAAAATAAACCGAGTCAGCATTTGTGCAAAGTGTAGATGGTGTAGATGTGCACTAATTTTTACTTTTGCTCATAGGACAGTGACATTTTAAGCTGATTAGCGATACAAAAACTCCTTTTTTATTGTCCCTTTGCTTTGCTCGCTGCCTCACTGCAGAGAGACAGAGGCAAAGAGATAGAGTGAGGGAGAGATCAGGAGAGGGAGGGGGAGTTTTTGGAAATGGGAAAGTGAGCTGCACTGCAGCAACTGGGCGTTGGCTCAGCCCACGGAAGGAGACAGAAAAAGGCAGAGGAGAGATGTGAGGTCTGGGGGAGGTGTATTGCATTGCTATAAGCAGCAGCAAGATGTAGTCTTTTTCAAGACAGAATTTCCTTCAAAGAGTGAACATTTCTTCTTGGATGACTTTATTAAACTCTCCAGTTCCACTTGCCGCCTAAAGTTACAGGCTAATCTTTGGTTTCAGATTTTCCATGCAAAGCATTGATAAAAGGAGATATATTATCATAGATAAAACTATGCAATAATGCTAATAATAAGAATGCTAATATAAAAGTGTCAGAGCCAGGGGCTATTAAGCATGCAGCTCAGTACATTAACTTGAGAAATATACAAAGTTTTGCTTTAGTACCTTTTTTTTCCAATGTTTCACTTCTACTCAGAGTAGTTTTAAGTTGTTTTTGTACTTTTACTTAAATAAACAATGAATATTTTCTCCCCAGGACTCCCCCTGACTCTTTCTCCTAATGGGTTAATGTACAACCCCAATTCCAAAAAAGTTAGGACGATGTGTAAAATGTAAATAAAGACGGAATGCAGTGATTTGCAAATATCATAAACCCATATTTTATCTACAGTACAATACAACATAGAAACAGATAAAATGTTTAAACTTTTTACCGTTAGACATTTTATCGTTTCTCGAAAAATATTAGCTTATATTGAATTTGATGGTAGCAACACATCTCAAAAAAGTTGGGATGGGCAACAAAAGGCTGGAAAAGTAAGTGGTACTAAATAGAAACAGCTAGAGGAACATTTTGCAACTAATTAGGTTAATTGTCAATAGGTCAGTAACGTGATTGGGTATAAAAAGAGGATCTTAGAGAGGGAAAGTTTCTCAGTAGTAAAGATGAGCAGAGGTTCACCAATCTGCAAAAAACTGTGTCTACAAGTTGTGGAACAATTTCAGAATAATGTTCCTCAACATAAAATTGCAAAGACTTTGAATATCTCATCATCCACAGTACATTATGTCTTTAAAAAATTCAGATAATCTGGAGAAATCTCTGTGCTCATGGGAAAAGGCCAAAAATCAATATTGGCTGCCTGTGATCTTCGGGCGGTCAGCCAGCACTGCATTAAAAACAGGAATGATTCTATCATGGAAATCACTGCATGGGCAGTACACCATCCATAGATGCAGGTTAAAGCTCTATCGTGCAAAGAAAAAGCCATATATGAACATGATCCAGAAATACCACTGTCTTCTCTGGGACAAAGCTCATTTAAAATGAACTGAGGCAAAGTGGAAAACTGTTCTGTGTTCAAACGAATTGAAATTTGAAATTTCTTTTTGGAAAACACAAATCCTCTGGACTAAAGAGGAGAAGGACCATCCAGCCTGTTATCAGCACTCAGTTCAAAAGCTTGCATCTCAGACGGTGTGGGGGAGCATCAGTGCTTATGGAACTGGCAGCTTGCACATCTGGAAAGGCACCATCAGTGTTGAAAGGTATAT
>VUQS01036177.1:1813-13092 GCA_015108495.1 Heterochromis multidens
AATTGCAGGTAAAAAAAAAAAAAAAAAAAGTAAAGGTCTCCATAAAAAGGTTTATGGTGTATGACTAGGCTTAATCCATGTCTTGAAACCGGTCCATTAAATGCAGTGCGGTTGGCACATTTTCTAGAAACAAACACTTTTGATGAAGCTTTATCAGGTCCTGATGAGCGTCATTTTCACAACGGTCGGTAGGTGGCGTCAGTGCGCGCTTTGCTGTTTGGAGAGTTGAAGGAAAAGGAAATGATGAAGTGAACTTTGCTGCTCAGTCGAAGATGCTGCTCAGGAAATGACAGCTGTGTAAGTAAACTGAGCGCACTGGTAACTGAATCATAATTATTATATTAATCGGTTCGTAACTTGGTCGTTACGCGTTGTTGACCCGCGGCCTCCAGCTTCTGTAAACTTGTAAACGTGTTTCGCTAAAGCTAAACAGGCTAGAAGCAACGGTAGCTGCGTGATAGCTAACTAACTCCTCTAAGAAGCTAACCTGGTCGCTAAATAAGTAGCAGTCTGTTTGCACGGACTGTTTCTGATGGATACAGCGGGAGCTAAGCGGCACATTTTTTAACAGAATGTTTATTTGTTTTCATTATTATTTTTGTCCATTGGGCTGTACAGGTTGACTCTGGTACTCTTAGCCGTTAGCAGATTAGCATGCGGCAGGTTCAGGTTCGCTCGTTACAAAAAAGCTCTTTGTTTAATTTATCAGACGTATTCAGTTCGAAAGCCGTGAAGCCTGTCACGGGAGACCCCCTCAGCTGGTGTTCGTTTGTTAACAAAAATGTAGTTAATGGTTAGAGTTGGTGTCAGAGGTTAAGAGGGGAGCAGGTGGTTATTTTTATCCGTGCTAAGGGTTAGTCTCCGGCTTCTTTAGAGTCATGTTTCACTGAACTGTGAGGAGGCGGCGTACAGTCAGCGCGTCACTTTCTAACAGCAAACCTACAGGTGTCCTGCTGTTCCGGTAACCAGTTTGTCTTTACTGAAGGACTGAGGTGGGTCAGTGATCATGTTTAGATGTTGGGTTTTGTACTTTTGACTTTGCAGAGTCATTCTGTTGTCTTTATTTTCTTTTTATGCATATAAATTGTGTTTTACGTGTACAGTCACATTGAATGTTAGGTTGTTGTTTTAATTGGTAGTAATTGGTTGTTTTACATCATTTTTCTTAAAATCAGCAAATCCCGAAAAAATGGCAAACCGTCCCTAAATTGATCTCGCTAACATGTGTGAATTTATTTTGTCCCTCTGTGCCATGAGGCTTCTTTAATGGGACAGGGCTGGAATAAGAAAGTGAACGGTTCCTGTGATGGCCCTGTCATAGTAGGTGATTTATTAACTGTACATAATAAATTCTGTTTTCAAAGAACATAATCTGTGTTGTGAGATGTGGAGTGATGGACATCAAATGGGGAAATGCAGCTACAGAAACATGTTTCTTCAAGCCAGATGTGATGGTGATTTAGCTGTAAAGGCAAGTTTCATCATAGCTGCAGTATACAATTGAACTACATATCCTCTTCTACCAGTAGTTGTCGTATTCAGCCTCTTGAAACAGGTTGTTATGAGTTTGCTGTATGGTAGCCTTATTAAAGAACTGTAATCTGTATTTTTTTTATTGTTAGAACTATTAGTATTTTATTTGACTAAATTGTATGATGGATAAATCTTTTCTGTAGACTGCCTATATTACTTTAAATGAAATCATGTCAGTTAACTATATATGTCTGGTGGTTGATGAGATTCTTATTTCCCAGTGTGGTCCTCTGTGAAGCAGTTTGGCACCCTTGAGCTAAACACATCAGTTCACAGTGACTCATAGACACTCTGTGATCCTTCATATTTTAGTGCTCTGTATTTGTTTTTCTCTTGTGTGCTTTTAGTGACTTAGGCAGCTGTTTAAATGACACACATCTCCTGCTCTTTATGTGTTAACTTTTTTTATGGTGTCAGTAATAACAAATAGGGCTCTCTTTCTTGATGCTCTATCGTTTCATGTTCTCCCTCCCTCTTTTGCTACAGGGTAAATCAGTTAACCCGTGCATAAAGCACTGCTGATCTCTTCCTGCTGAGCCTACATCAAAACAGCCTTTATCCAGTCAGTTTCTGTTGCCTGCCTGTTGAAGACCGTTTGTATAGCTCCTCTCTGTTCAGCTCCTCTCGGCTGCTGATTTACAAACAGCTGGCTGTGACAGCAGTTGGAGTTGGTGTTGGTTGTTCTGACTTCAGTAGCTCTGAGTAACAGTTTTAGTCTTTATCTCTGTTTGAGTGCGGCTTCCTGATTTGTGTGTTGTCCTGTTATTTTTTTCAGGCTGTCTGGTGACTGACTGACAGATGCCTTCACCATGAAGCTGAGCTGCAGCGCGCTGGTCGTTGCCCTCCTGCTGTCCCAGGCCAGAAGCTTCCTGAGCCCCTCAGAGGATGACAGTTTCCCTGAAGAATGGGTGCTGCTCCATGTGGTTCAGGGCCACATCGGGGCCGGAAACTACAGCTACTTACGCCTCAACCACGACGGCAGAATCATCCTACACATGCAAAGCCTCAAGGGAGACGCAGACCTGTACGTGTCAGATAAAACCCTGCACCCGAGCTTCGACATCTACAAGCTACAGTCGGCCACCTGCGGACAAGATGTGGTGGTGGTACCGGGGGACTTCACAAGGCCTGTGGGCATCGGCATTTACGGCCATCCGTCTCACCAGGAGAGCGAGTTTGAAATGCGAGTGTTCTATGATCAGACTGTGCACCAAGACCCATTTGATAAGGGCTCGTACAACTCAGAAGGTGTACACAAGGAAAAGAAATCTGCTCATGCCACAGAGGACGACTTTCAGGAGGAAGAGTCCATCTTTTGGACTATTCTGATTGGACTTCTGAAGATTATACTTGAGATTTTGTTTTGAAAATCACTTTGTTTGTTGCTGTGACAGCAGGAAGAGATTCTGCCATGGTACATTAGATTATTTCCTTTCATTTTGTGAGGGTGATGTTGCACCAAACCCCAGGGAGATTTTAGTCATTTTAACAATCAAACCTGCAGACTTGATAAACAGCAAAGTCCGATTTTGAAACGTGGGTGGATTACAGTTCTGAATTCACCAGCGAAGCCTGACCAGTCACAGAATGTTTCACAAAGGGTGTGTGTTTAGTTTTAAGCAAGTCCACATTACACTGTTGGATTGAGCAGGGTGCTGCTTTGCTTTGGTGAAGCTCATGATTTAAATTTGGATCTTTGTGATTTTCTGTAATGAATTGCAGGTTAGAAAAAAAGAGCAAGAGGGGACTTTTTCTGGAGTCTTAAAAGGTAGATATCGAATTATAAGTTTATTTTTATGCACATATGTCAGTCGCTGGGATCCTTCCTCCTCCATTGGCCATAATCATAAAATGATTACACTAAAAAATATGAAAGGTAAAATCTGCAGTAGGGATACAAATGAGTTCTAAATTTGAAATGATTTGAGGCTTCAGCAGTTTGGGATACTGCCTCAGTATGCTTCAAATGAACTACATCTGAAGGAGAAAGTGTTAACTCTTTTATACTGTCAGACTTGGGAGAGACGTTGAAATGCTTCCTTTATTTCATGCCTCCACAGATCTGGTCAGTTAACCTGTAAATTTTCCTTAGAATTTCTGTTTTCGAAAGTTTAGAAAGCATTGTGGGTTGCAGCCATCAGGAACGGGGTTCCAGACACATTAAGCAATATTCCCACTGTGTAGGAAAAATGATGTGTGCAGGATTCCTGGGGGGGGGGGGTTGTGAACTAAGCTAACTCATTGGTTAATAGCCGTTTGCAGAATCTTTAGATTAGCTGCTACTTAGAAGTTGTATAATCTCTTCTTTGTATTTTACCCATAGCAAAATTTTCAGTTTGATCATAATTGTTTTTTTCCCACACTACCACGTGCAGCAGACTTTGGATAGTGTCTGTTTTCACAAAGGTGAGTGCAGCTCTGTATTTTCTCCTCAGTGCACAGAGGATTTTCATGCAAAACTGTCACACTGTGCCCGACACACCATAATCAACAGTATATTCACAGAAAATTTTAAGGCCTAATCAACATCTAATGCCATTAAGTTTAAATGTATGTGGTGCAGCTCTGGTGTGGTTAGGTTGTCGGACTTTACCAGCTGTCACTAATGCTTATAACATGATATATATGTGTAGTTTTTGTGCTCAGATTCAGTGTCAAAACTAAGTTCAACAACTGTCTGGGCTTCACCTCTTGACAGCGGCCTCTCTGATGAATTATGTTTTTCAGCTATACAGCTTCTCCTTAAATCCACCTCATGGGAGGACGCACTTCACTTCCAAGCTAAGAATACTGAATTGATTAGTGTTAACCCCACCCCCTTTAATTTCAAGTATACTGAGGCGCAAAGGTTGGAGGGATCATGTTAAACACAAAGGCATCAGTTAGCCTCATATTAGCTTCAGCTTAACATTTCTTTCTACAAGAGGAATACAGTTTTTCCCCACATGTATTTGTTTAAAAGTGAAGTCAAAGCTGGTATAGAGATGAAGTACTGACACATTAAGTCAACATTTATATGTTATGTTCTTTCTGTATCAAGATAGAAATGATTGGCTGGTTCTTTCCTCAGCCTGTAAATGAATGAAACCACCAGTCTGTCTTAGCACAGCTCAGCAGCATGTGAGATCTGTGTGGCCAAACAAACTGAGCAATACAGTCATTGTCAGTCATTTTGTGATATACACAAAGTTTGTAAATTGTTGTACACAAAGGGGCGATTTTCCTCAAAGCAGGTCATTCAGTTAGTTTTTCTCATTTGCCGTTTAAGGAGACGTTTCTTTAATCTGGACTCCACACAGGGAACTTGTGGTTTGTGAAGAGATTTCTACCAACCTCTTAACCTGAGTAGCAGCATTGTATTTAGTTTGATTGCTCACTTTTGTTGTTTTTGCCTGTTGGACAAACTCCTGATTTAAACATCACCTCCAGTGCTGGAGTTCAGTTCTGAGTTAAACTTTGTTACCCTCTGAGCAGAAATGTTCGACAGTGCCTTCAGATCGGTCCTCGGAACATCTGTGGAGCTTTCTTGTTCCCAGAGGCGATCTAGTCAGGTTTCACAATAAACTGAGAAATTCTTTTAACATCTTGTGTCACGTGAATCTTTTTCTAAGTCGATGAAGTAGCTTAAACCGTGTTTTTAAATTTCTACATCAGGAATACTAGTACTTCAATAATCAATTATATGTCCAGTTTTATACAGTAGTTCAACATAGGCCATGGTTTGCAACACAAGCTACTTCATCATGGGCACAGAGTCCTGGGTTGCATATTATCTCACCCTGGATTACAGGATTGGCTTTATTCATGTCCAGAGACATTCTAGTTAGTGGGGGCAGACCCACTTTAATGTAGCTGTGTATAAATAATGACCCAAGTCAGGTGGACTTACTAACAGCCAGCCCTGGTTAGTTTGTGGATGCTGGAGGAAATAAAGGGGATATTCCCCCATGCCAGGAAGACTGACTTCAACCCTTTAAGTTTTCTGTTATAAACTCAAATTCAGACCAACCCCTCAGCAAATGTTGGAAACAAAGCTTTAATATATCTCCTCACAGGTCTGCCAGGGAACAGCTGGGCAACATATTACTCAAACGTTCAGCTTCTTGTTTTAAAGCACCATTCAAAGTCATGGGCGCACACAGGCTGACCACAAGTTTGTTTACGTGTTTCTAACCAATAAGAAAAAATAAACCGCGAGTCAGTGTGTAAAGTCAGCCAGTCTTCATCATCATCACCATCATGTGAGTCTGGGGGCCAGCTCGATGCTGTTGATCCTCAGCACTGTCTGCGGCTGGATGATTATCCTTTTGCGCTGGAACCGGTGTCTCTTCCAGAACCGCATGTGGACTTTGGGCCAGGACTCGGTCTTTTCGATCACGGTGGCCTCGACTCTGACCAGCTCCTTCCCCAGAAGAGGCCTACCAATCAGGGTGAAGTCCTCCGCTCCAACCAGAAGCACCTTCTCCATGCGGATCCGCTCCCCGCACTCCGCCTCGATGTGGTTCTCGATCAGGATCAAGTCTTCGCCGGTGACCTTCCACTGGCGCCCGGCGAAGTGCACCACTGCGAAGAGCCGGCCGAAGTCCTGAAGGTTGATCCGCTGGTTTACGGTGCTCACCACAGCAGCGTGTCGGCTCCGCTCCTCCTCCGCCGAGAACGGGCTCGTCTGCTCCGGCCACGGAGGCCTGGACAGCGAAGTCCAGGGCATCAGGTCGCTGCCAGCAGAGCTCTGTGTTCGGACGGCAGCAGGGAACAGGACACGGTGTCTCGGTAGTAGCATTCTGCATGTCCTCCACAGTCCTGCGGACCCCGTGCTCACCGACATCTTGACAGGAAGTAGTCTGGTTCTCACTGCGCAAGCGTCACGTTATAGTCACCTGACACTTCTGCTTTCAAAAGCATGCTTTAAAAACTGGAAAAAGTAAACTCTTTTTTCTGGCCCGGCGCAAACAAGCGGGTTAAACTGTATATTCTCCACAATACTAACTTAAATAAGTAATCGGTTTGCACAAATTTGGCTGTTTATTCTCATCTGGACGGCTAATTAATTAAACTTTAGACTGATTTTGTTTCCGGGTACCTGGGGAAATACTGCCAACAAGAAAACTTTGCCAAGAAGACCCCCCCCCCCAACCAGACAGTACATTTCTTGTGTTCTTGTCCTTTCATGCTTCATGTTTTACAAATATTATATGTTTATTTGTTTACCTTTTTGCTTTCTTGTTTTCACCTTTCCCACATGTTTCATAATGAGATAATTATTCAAAAAGACTCAACATCACTGTTTATCATTTTTTGGTGTAATTTCTTAGATTAGAGGGAGACTCTTAATATATAAACAAGTAATCATCTACTTACCTTCTAGAAGCAAAGAAACCATAACAATTATTTCATACAGTGAACGAATCTTTTAATCAAACACGAAATATCTCGAGTGTCCTACATCTTACGTGTTATGAAAATTAGATCATTTCAATTAATAATGTTATAGTCACATTGAAGTAGGCTAAACATTACACTTCTCCCATGAAATCAAACACGTTTCAGGATTGAGTTTTGCTAGTACACCCGTATGTCATTACGACGACCTTGTTAGTTGAAAGCTGGGATTTACGGCAGCGCTTTAACGCAGCGCTGATGTGCCTCCATTTTGTGTCGGTCTGCTCGTTTCCGGGTTTCCGAGAAGAGAGCGATAAAACGGTGTCAGCAGGGAGTATGGCTCTGCTTGCAGGTTAGGAGTGCAGGTAAAGTTTTCCATAGCTACCCAAAACTGTTAAAAAGTGGCTCTCAGACACGCCCAGCACTTTGTTTAATGCAGTACCTATCTCAAAGACGTCTTGCAGACAGCCAGACTCCGCTGACACTGACAGCTGGGAAGTAAACAGCTCGGTGCTAAGCAGCTAACTGCGGCTAGCTCCACTGGACCCGCCGCTAGCCGAGCTGTTAAATCCATCGACAGCTAGCTAGCTAACCTTCGAGTATCTTTGGTATCTTACGCCACCACAGTTCGCCAGCACCCTCCCATCAGATTTTTTTTTTTTTTGAGGAGGGGGGTCAGACTCTTCCCTACGAAAGATTTCTACAACGGCACTTTCCATTCATGTTGTTTAGGAGGACGAGACTACCAAACCACCGCTTCATCGAGCCAGGGTAAGTAAATTCTTCTTAAGTTTAAGTTAGCCTCTGCCAGGTATGTTTGCTTACTCTCTCTTTACCTGGGAGCGGCTGCACAACCTGCCTAGGCCTTGTGAATCCTGTTTTTGACGAACTTTTATGTCCCTGTTTTCATGTTTCTCCTAGCTGGAAGTTTGTCCAACAAAAAGTATGATTTATGCATCGGCGTGCAGAAATATAAGGAATTGTTTAGTTAGGCGAACGTAGCAAATACCACAAATAGATCAGTATTTACAAGTACAGCTACTGTTGTCATTTCACACTCAACTAGGAAAACATCTATCGGAAAAACTCACTTTAAAGTAATAAAAGTGGAGCTGTCCAGTGCGGGGAAATTAAAATGTTTCTTCGAAAACCAAAATAGTTGCCGGTTCTCGACTAATCGACTATTAGTTGCGTCTGTGCATTTTATCTGCTGATGATTATTTATAATTCATGCATTCATGAGGCTTAACTCAATAAAAGTGCAAGTTTTTTCTTAATAAGTATACAAACATATCTTCCACCCCTGGATTTATGGGATTTGTGGTAAATATGTGGTCGTTACATATTGAAATAAGCTGACTGTTGAGAATGCTTTGCTTTTATTCTAAAGCCTGTCTTGGAAGTGTGAGCACACAATTCAGGCTCTGTTTTAGTGATATCGGGCTTTCCCCCCACCCCAAAGCCTAGAAACACACACAGTGTTACAGGCCTGTAAGCTCAGCGTACTTCCTTGACCACAAAAGCATCCTCCTTCCTTATACAGCCCTCCCTCTCTGGCTCTTTCTCTGTACAGCGTCACACTGTAGATGTGGGGAAACTTTTTGCCATCAAATGGCTGTTTACTAGCTGTTTGGGTGAACAGGTTATTGGACAGCAAATAACAGCCTCATGACCTACTTAAGAGCTCATTTTTACTTTGGTCTTGAATGGACAGGATTAGTTAGATTATAGGGTCAAAGGTCCGGACCTGTTGCTTTTGCGAGGGCATGGCTGTCAGCTATGTGTGTATTTTTACTGCCCAGGTAACATATGATCATCATCTTGTATAAACCACAGAGCCTTCTGAGTATTTCTGCAACATAATATTTATATCAAGTACCTGCTGTGTCTTCTTGTGTCTATACAGTGTGTGCTGTCATTTAAAGAACTGCAAAAACAAAAAGAATTGTTTCCTTTGTTAAAGCATAAATAACAGTTACTGGTTCCAGCTTCCCAAATCAGAGGATTTCATGCTTTTTTTGTGGTATCTCACAATAAACTAAATATCATGTGAAGATGGATCCTTGAGGTGTGTAATAGGCATTTGCACACTATATATATATATATATTTGCTTTTTAGCTGGTTTAATGCAATCACTGCCACTGAAACTGGTCTCGTTGGATCTGTAACTTTAGTCTTCATGCACCTGGCAGATCTTGAAATATTTGCTAACCCCCTACTCTGTTTTCGTATCTCTGCTGCTGTGTGTTTCTCTTTAAACCACGTCACTGCCTGACTGGCGAGCTTGATCGGTGAGATTCCTTTGGTTTCCCTAGGCAAAAACCTGTCTCAGCTCTTAACCACACTGCCCGAGGACTGGAGCATAGAAGAGGTGAGGGCGGGGCGAGGAGCCAACTGCCTGCATGAGCCAACAATAGGCCCAGACAGCTAACTGGTTTGGGGAGATCCAATGACCTCAGACACTTTGTGTGAAAAGCTGTGACATTTAGAGCAGTTTCAGTACAGGTGTATCATATGCAGGATTTATATGGACCTAGTTTGAGTTGTTTTGGTTTGAGTAAATATAAATTCAGTACAAGAGTTTTAGGTATTCTTTTTAAATCAAAACTTTCCAACACTGGAAAAGTGGTATCTAACACATAAATGCGTGTGTGATATAGGATTTATTTATTTTATATATATTAACAGTGGTAACATGGAGCTGCTGTTGTCTGGCTAAATTATCTGTAAAACAAGTTTTATATTTAGTGTAGCTTGTTACAAAGATGGGGAAAGTGCTATACTAATTCCATAGTAAATGGATAAAAACACTGTCCTATATTTCTACAGGTCATTATTGATCAAGGAAATTGACAAATTAATAACTTTTAAATAGCTAAGTTATTAAATAGTCATTAACCCTTTTCCTCCAAAACTGCACCAGATTACAGGACTTAAGTCAGGAGTCAGTCTCACTCAAATGTCAAGTGACCAAAGTGGTCCAGGTTAGTGGCCAGAGCTTCTTTTGTATAGATAAAATCCAGTGTATTCCATTGACTTACGTGCTTGCGTCACTCTGTATTTACACATAATCCTAGCTGCCATTGGGATTTTTGTGCCACTGTATTGGGAGATGAGACTGAACAAATGTTGGAGTGGGAGCTACTAAATGTCAAAAACAGTTAAGTTAACTGAAATTACTGCAATGGAAAATAGAGGGAAGACTTTGATACCAATTGAGTCTGTACATGAACGATAAGCTATGAAAACAAGGAAGTGGTAGTGGTTAAATGAGCAGATTACTGGCATATTGCTTTAGCATTATGAGGTACCTAGATACACTTATAGCTTATTACATATTCAGTTTTGTTTCACAGAGGTATTGTCTATGACCGAATCAATAACTAGTCATTATCGTTGTCGGCATCATAGCTACTTGATGTCACGTTTCTGGAGAGGTACACATTCGGCTCCAGCCTAAGCTAATGTGACAGGCACAGAATTAAATATATCTGAAACTGATCCATCATGGCTGATCACCTAAAAACAGGCCAACTGCAGTCAGCAGTCGACATCTCTAGTTTCTTCTGCAGGAATTATGTGCAAGGAACAGGAGCTTTTTGAATAACTTGGTTCTCTTACCTTTTTTTTTTTTTTTCTTCACCAAAGGGACGTCGTTCCAAATTAAGTTCAGGGGAAATCATTAGATCTCACAGAAGGCCCTGTTTGGAGCTAGTACTCTAAGGTGGTGGGACTTGCAGAGATGAACATCACTGTTGGCCGTTCAAGTCATTTACACCCACAACTGAAAACATTTTTGTTTTGTGGCCAACAATCAGGGTGGAGCATACCCAGAGATGTTAAAACAAATAGTACGTCTGATTTTTCAGGGGACTATTCAGAGTAAATTTGAGATTCTGGACGCTTTCTGTGGAGACACAAGTCTAAAAGTGAGTGAGTACCTGAGAGTTCTAGGGACTCTCTTGAGTGTCCCTGAGAGCGATTACCTTGAGGGGCTGTTTTTCTATTCGCACTACCGTTAAGAACGATAATGTAATGCATATCCAGCTGGTGGCTGGCATAGCATCAACTACAGTCATGACAACCAGATGGAAGATGCTGTGTTCAGAGATGTGCATTTGTTGTGTGTCTTGGGTTTCATAATTACTGTAAAGCTGGAAATGCAGGATTTTGGACAGAATTTGTTATGCCTGACAGCTGTGACCAGCCCAGTATAACACTAATACAAAGTTGTGTGGTGCTGTAAGGGTTCGGCTCTTAACTCACATTGTGAGTCTGGTTTTTTACTTTGTTACAATTTTGGTTCAATTTCTTCTTTTTTTTTTTTTCTCTCCTCTTTTTTTTTCTTCTCCTTTTTGTTTTTTTT
>VUQS01036182.1:0-10702 GCA_015108495.1 Heterochromis multidens
AAAAGTAGAATGGGAGGCAGAGCCTTCAGCTTTCAGGCCCCTCTTCTGTTGAACCAGCTCCCAATTTGGATTCGGGAGACAGACACCCTCTCTACTTTTAAGATTAGGCTTAAAACTTTCCTTTTTGATAAAGCTTATAGTTAGGGCTGGATCAGGTGACCCTCTGTTCACTCACCATGTGTTTTTACACCACTCTGCATTTAATGAGTTAATATTAATCTCTGGCTCTCTTCCACAGCATGTCTTTGTCTTCCTCCCCTCACCCCCAACTGGTCGCGGTGGATAGCTGCCCCTCCCTGAGCCTGGTTCTGTTGGAGGTTTCTTCCTATTAAAAGGGAGTTTTTCCTTCCCACTGTTGCCAAGTGCTTGCTCATAGGGGATCATCTGATTGTTGGGATTTTCTCTTCTCTCTGTATTATTGTAGGGGCTTTACTTTACAATATAAAGTGCCTTGAGGCCACTGTTGTTGTGATTTGGCACTATATAAATAAAATTTAATTTAATTGAATTCACACGTGCTCCCTGCTCCTCCAGGTTCCCAGATGTCTGACCAGTTGAAATACTTAACTTACAACGTAACATACTTTCTGTTTGCCATATACACACACATGTTTACAGGCTCAGACGCATTCACACCCTCTGGTGTGACTGCTATCGTTTTCACACGTTGGCCACATTTCCTCACTAGTAAATCTCCTGATATGACACGCAGTCACAGTTGCATTTCCTGAAAAGGTTACAAGGTCAGAATTTCTTCAAAAAGTTTGAATACTCCAGCAGGTTCAGTCAAATTTATAAGCAGCATGTACAATAAATAAGCAGTTAAATGGTTTATAATAAACTTTTAAATAGATAACAACTCAGTTTACGCTACTATCAAAAATAGGGAAAATGGACAATATAATATAGTATAATATATATAACATAGTACAATTTCAGGAATGGCAACACATATGCAGATATTTTATTGAAACATAGGTTTCTGCTTTATTCATCCACATGCAAATAAAGTTTTAGATATAGACTGTACATATAAGATGGATGGAGCCACTGTCCTGCTGTCAAGCTTTGTGTTTTTGTCGGCCCCATCTTGGTGTTTTGAAACAGGAATGAGAGGTGCAACAGATTTAGAAATTCAGGGACACTGCACTTGTCAATCACAAGGTAGATGCACACTAAAGCATAGCCTAATTTATGGTCCTTTTTCACTATAATTGTCACAATAAAATGATATTGTATTCAGTAACACTTAAAATATCTGACTGAGACCATAAACCCATCAGGCAAGTGTTTACTAAGGTCATAGAGCAAGAGATTAGTCATTTTCCCATAGACTTCTACACAATCTGACTTCATTTTGAAACCGGAGAGTCACCCTCTGATGACCATTTGAAATAATGCAGGTTTAAGGCACTTGTGCATTATTCCTAATGCATGATGCAATTCTTCCATTCCACCACATCCCAAAGGTACTCTGTTGGATTGAGATCTGGTGACTGTGGGTGTCATTTGAGTACAGTGAACTCATTATCATGTTCAAGAAACCAGTTTGAGATTATTTGAACTTTGTGAGATGGTGCATTATCACAGCAGAAACTGAGACTCATCAGATCAGGCAACATTTTTGCAGTCTTCTATTTTGGTGGGCTTACCAATTTTGGTGAGCCCACTGCAAACTGTAGCCTGAGTTTCCTGCTCTTAATTGACAGGAGTGACATCCAGTTTGGTCTTCTGCTGCTGTAGCCCCTCTGCATCAAGGCTTGATGTGCTGTGTATTCAGAGATGTTCTCCTGCATGCCATGGTTGTAATGAGTGGTTATTTGAATTACTATGGCCTTACTAGCAGCTGGAAGCATTCTGGCCATTCTCCTCTAACATCTGGCATCAACTAGGCATTTTCATCCAGAGAACTTCCATGTGGTTGTGTGGGAAAAACCCCAGTAGATCAGCAGTTTCTGAAATTTTCAGACCAGCCCGACTGGCAACAACAACCATGCCACATTTAGTCACCTAAATCACCTTTCTTTCCCATTCTGATGCTCAGTTTGAACTTCCATGTCTATATGCCTAAATGACTGAGTTGTGGCATCACATTTAGGATTCTTCACACTATCCACCTTTTCATTCGAAAATAGCTTGGCACAGTTTCAACCTGCTTCATGAGGCTGTCACCTGTAGCTTAAAGAAGTCCACACATATGCTGAGCACTTGTTGGCTGCTTTTCCTTTCCGTACAACACATCCCAAACCTTCCTAACTGGGTTTAGGTCAGGTGATTGTGGAAGCTTATGTAATCTGATACTTCTTGTTCAAATAACCCTTTCAGAGCCTGAGGGTCCGTTTTGGGTCATTGTCCTGTGCAAAAACAAATGGTGGTCCCAGTAAGCAATACCCAGGTGAGAATATGTGTTGCTGCAGAATATTGTGGCAGCCATGCTGTTTAAGCATTGCCTCCAATATAAAATATATTGCCAACAGTTCTACTAGCAAAGCCCCCCAAGACACTCACAGCTCCTCCTACACATTTGATGGTGGGACAAACACATGTAGATACCATCCGTTCAGGGCCGTGTGTTTGTTGTGTGTCATAGGTTTCACAATGACAACAGAGTTAGAAAAGGCAGGGTTTCAGCCAGACAAGTTGTTAAGCCTGGTGGCTGTGAAAGGCCTCCTGGGGGAGAAAGGCGTTGCAATTTGATGTGTAGAACAATGCATCCAGTGTAACTTGATTAGGCTAATATGCTGTTATGCTGCTGGTCATGTGTCTGTTACACATTCAGTGTAGTGTTTTACTTTCCTATAATGCTCTTTCAGCTTCTTTAATATCTTTCTGCATTGCTTTGCTGTGTGTGGATACCCAAGGTAGCAAGTTAAGAGTAAATGTGAGTGAACATTTTTATATTTTGGTTTAATGAGTGAAAAATTTTTTGTGTTGCCTCCATTGCATAGGCTTAATATGTGCAATGTTTAGAGTTAACTGTTGCATACACTACGATTTTTATATATGCTAGTTGCAGGTGCTAGATCAACATATGCTTACAGTGCTGTGAAAAAGCATTAGCCCCCCTTCGTGATTTCTTAGTTTTTTGCATATTTGTCACACTTGAATGCTTCAGATCATCAAACAAATTTAAATATTAGACAAAGATAACCTGACTAAAAACAAAATGCAGTTTTTAAATGATGATTTCATTTATTCAGGGAAAAAAGTTATCCAAACCTATAGTACCTGGCCCTGTGTGAAAAAGTTATTGCCCCCTAACCCTAATAGCTGGTTGTGCCACCCTTGGCAGCACGAACTGCAATCAAGCATTTGTGATAACTGGAAATGAGTCTTTCACATAGTTGTAGAGGAATTTTGGCCCACTCTTCTTTGCAGAATTGTTTAAGCCACATTGGAAGGTTTTCGAGCATAAACAGCTTGTTTAAGGTCATTCCAAAGTATCTCAATCAGATTTAAGTCTGGACTTTGACTAGGCCCATCCAAAACCTTCATTTTGTTTCTGTTTTAACCATTCAGAGGTGGACTTGCTGGTGTGTTTCACATCATTGTCCTGCTGCATAACCCAAGTGCGCTTGAGCTTCAGGGCATGAACTGATGGCTGGACATTCTCCTTCAGGATTTTCTGGTAGAGAGCAGAATTCATGGTTCCATCAATTACAGCAAGTCATCCAGGTCCTGAAGCAGCAAAGCAGCCCAGACCATCACACTACCACCACCATGTTTGACTGTTGCTATGATGTTCTTTTTATGAAATGCTGTGTTAGTTTGATGCCAGATGTAACGGGACTCAAACCTTCCAAAAAGTTGAACTTTTGTCTCATCAGTCCACAGAATATTTTCCCAAAAGTCTTAAAGATCATCAAGATGTTTTTTGGCAAATGTGAGATGAGCTTTTGTGTTCTTTTTGGTCAGCAGTTGTTAGGAGGGCAAGTTCAATCATGCTAAATAAAATTGTAAGCGATAGTATATTGCATAATATATTGCAGTGGTGATCAGATCAGGTCAGATCAGTAGATCAGATCATCTACTTGTCGGATGTTTGGTGGTTCGATCCCTGGCTGCTCCAGTGTGTGTGCTAAAGTATCCTTCCTCAAGTCGTTCCTGATGTGTTCATCGGAGTGTGAATGTTAGATAGAAAGCACTAAGACATTCATAGCTTGTATGAATGTGTGTGTGAATGAGACATATTGTAAAAAGCACTTTGAGTAGAGTAGAGAAGCGCTATATAAGACCCCGTCCAGTTACAACATCATATTAATGTTGCTTCAGGACCATCAGTGCAACTGACTCATGTTGCTGTTGTTAATGTCACAGCACTGTGACTTTGGGAAAATACTAAAAGAAGAAGAGTAGAGTCACAAAGGATGTGGTTGTGGTGGATGAAAGCAAAATTGTAAATGGGGAATTTTTGCTTTCACCAACACTGGCTATGATTTCATAAGAACAACACGGTAATATTGCATTGGACTAGATTTCTCTTTATTTAGTTAAGCAGTTCTTGCCAATATATTGTGCTCTTTCCTATATAGTACCAACACAACATCTGCACAACATAACCACTGATCTTAAAAACATTAATGCACCAGTGAACACCTGTTGAGTAAAAACCATGTCAGGTAAAATACTGAATGAGCTGTTATCAAAGAAACTATGAAACAGGTGTTGCTTTGTTTACATTTTTTCCTTAGTAGATAATTCTGCTCAGGCTGTTTCCTTGTTTTGATGTCATCAGTATTGTTGTGTACTATAGAAAACAGTACAAAAACCCCTTTAATGAATTTCTGTCTATGGACTTGTAATTCATATTTTATAAAACACACACTTATATGATTAAATACAATGGCTGCATTCATTGCACTATTAAACAGTTATTCAGTGATGAGAATTACATTATGAAGACTTATACCCGCCATTATATAACTACATTATGGTGTTTAGGGTCAGCTTATAAATGCCAGATAAATAAGATTAAAACACAGAATTACCTTTGTTGTTTGTGTGTGTGTGTGTGTGTGTGTGTGTTATTGTTATGACTAAAACTACTTCACATGGGAACTAAGACATTTCACCTCTTTTTGCTGGGTATTAGTCTTCATCACACTTAAGTGTATCGGCTTAACACCACTGACCTTCTCCTAGCTAATGACCCTTGTTATCACACAGGCTTCACATCAGAACTTTACACAAGGGTGACAGTATAAACAGCAGCTTCGGTTGACCGGCCCTCAATCACTACCCCATAATGGCGGTTACCTTGGCACAGTGATATCTGTCATCATCACCCTGCATTAATTTATTATATGGGATGAAATGTTAGAAGGTGTAGAGAGACAAAAGACAGCACAGCAGTGACAGGGGCTCCCTCTGGTGTGATGAAAAAACACAGGGAGCTCCATGCTGTGGTGGACAAAATAATATGTATGTCACAGATGTGACAGATTGCATCCGGAGAAACTGAAGAGTGCTTCAAAAAGATGATCGAAAGTAATGAGAGACTTTGTCAGTGTATGCTGTCCTTAAATGTGTTGGCACTTGGAGAGATATTTCTATTTGTTTTTCTTACTGTCTTTATATGTCTCTCTCTTGTTTCAGGTTTCTGCAATACACGTCTGCTCACCAGAAGTGATGCAAAAGTTGTGCAAATCATAAAAAAGCGATCAGGGTTGTAGCCACCAATGAAGACACCATGGTCAGGGCCTTAGTATTTTATTCAGTAGATACTAAAAGGGCTATAACAAATTTAAACAGTGTATAGATTAAGTAGAACTATTGTTAGGAAAAAAAACAGCCATATTGACTAAATAAGCTAGTCATATTTAGGTTTATGAGCAGCCACAGATGGATTGGCATGTAAGCTGGATTTCCTCAGTTAATTCAATAAATAAAGTTGTAAGAAGCAACTAATTACAGAACATTTAGACTTTATTTTTGATGGAGCGGGCTGGTGGTGGTGGGCGATACATAAAAACCCCTCACTTTTCGGCACAGTTAGTAAAGGCATGTTGCAGCCATAGAGGATTTCTGGAATCTGCAATATAAAGAAAAAGTCCAACTCAATAGGACAAAATCCAAAAAAAACAAAACTTTGAACGCACTGCTGAAGCTTTTTGCTGTGGCATTTGGAAAACAGGCTTCAGTTTGCAGTAAGTAGCATGTTAACAGTTACACAAGTGGGTTTGCAGACAGTTTCAGAGGGGGGGCTGTGAAGAGGAGGCTCTGTCTCTCACAGGAAGAGTTTCAGAGCAGATGGTTGCCTGGGTGTGCAGGCTCTGTGGTGATGTCTCCTGCCCTTTTTTGTCACCCTGGCATCATGCAGCTCCTTCGTGGAGGGCAGCTGACAGCCATTCACCCACTCATCAGTGCACACATCATGTAGGAGCTTGTCCTTGGTGTAGGAGGAGGCAGATTAGAACCAGATTGTGGTGGAGGATTTGAGGATGTTTTCAGTCCCTGATTTACAAAAATGGTACAGGACTGTTGAGGGATAATGCTGGACTTTCCCTCGAGCTGTGTGATTTTTTTTTTCTTATTTTCTATTTTTTCCATTGGCAAGAGATTTTGGTTATTATTTGAGAGGCCTAATATCACCTAATAAGAATGTTGATCAAACAATTTTGCAAAAGCTTTCTGTAGTATTGAGACTGCATTAGGATTAAAATGAAGAAATGCTCATTGTCATAGATGTAGGTACAGATGGGGTTACACAAATTTTCCAAACCACTACATGCACGCACAAATAGTTAAAGGTTTAGGATACAAAATAACAGCATTAAAAGAAGTTAAAATCAATTACTTCATTTGCACCAATTTCATTATTTACAGTAAGGTCACATACATATAGTCTCTCCATTTAGTCTAAAACATCTGATTAATATTAGAGGATAGCCAGGATTACAGTTAATAAATTAAGCATCCAGGTCTGTGATAAGACAAAAAATGAACTTGATCCTCACAGCCTTGATTTCTGCCATGGTACAAACCAGGAACATATCCTGCAAAGATAGATTTGTGAGGTCCAAAGTTGTCCAATACTGCATTTTTATATAGTATAGAGGGAGGAAACATCTGTACTGTCAAGGGCTGAATGTTAAGGAGAAAATTGAAAGTCAGTTGAGGCCCTTCATCTTCTTCAGGGTTCAGCAAATGAAGATTAAGGGGGAAATGCCCAGACTGGTGGATTGAGAAGATAATACTATAGCAATCTAAGTCATGTTGATACTGGAAGCATAATTCCTTAGAGTCTGAACGCCACGTGTTGATCAGTCTCCATCACATGGTACTGCCACCTGTTTCCCGTCCTCTCCAGGCGTTTCCTCCATGTCATGAGGTACTTCCTCTTCCTGTTCTCAAAAATCTAATCCTCATTCTTCATCACTGTCCATTTCCTCCCTCAGCAAATCTCTTCCCTTTGAAGACACACATGCTAGTTTACAATCAGCTTGGCCTATGCTGCAATTACATAGCTCATCCTGAATGGCTTTGTAAAAAGCATTAGCTCAGCCAGCATTTGCTGATGTTTGCTGTTACTACATGAAAAGCACTGGCTCTCTGTACTTCTGCCTCACTCAGTTTTTCCTTTTCTCTTTCTGGTTTCTGATTTATTCTACCCCTTTGGTGGCCTCTAGCCAGCCTCACTCTTATGTTCCTTAACAATGGAGAGGGAGGAGGTCACTTGATGCCTCTCCTAAGCTCGACTCGGCTCTCTTTTGCTCTCCTCATATTCCCTAATATGCTGTGTTCCAATGTCTCCTTTCTTCTGCTTTCCTTTCCTTTTTTTCTGTTTACTCCCCTCCCTAGCCCTCTGGGTGATGTTGTCCTACCAGGATGTAACTAAGCTTGCTCTCTCACTGTCTCACTCTCTCTCAGGAGAAAAGAAAGAGCTGATCTGAAGCACATAACAGCAAGCAGGTTCTCCTGAGGACGATGTGATTCTTGAACATACTGAAAGATTTCCAAAATGTGCTGTAAATTAGTGACGTCAGGCTGATGTTTCAGATGCCGAGATAATATGGAAGAACGCCCAAAACTACACTAACTACACTATGCCAAAAGAGATTTTGAGATTGCTGGAGGTATAATTTCAATTTAATGACCATTAATATGATACTGAAATACACTGGTAAGTAAAAGCTTGTAAATCGTTTACTAATTTTTGTATTCCTGACATATGACATAAAACATAATCAGATATTAGGTCCTGAAAATTAAGACAACCTAATTAAACAATTAAAACAAAAAATATATTATTTATTGAGGAAATTAGCCAATATTGCATATCTGACTGGCAAAAATATGTAAAACTTTTAGAAAACTTTCAGTAGCTGTGACCCCCATCTGCAGCAATTACTACAACTAAATATTTCTGATAACTGTTGACTTGCACGCTTTTCATCCCCTGCTCTGTTCAAAACAGCTTCAACTCTGGGATAAATTGCTCCCTTTGGGGCCTTTAACTTATAAGGTCAGGACTTTGAACTGGCCACATTATCACAAGCATCCAACTATCCATCTTTTTTCTTCCACTTCTTTAATTCAGGGTCGCGGGAGGGGCTGGAGCCTATCCTAGGTTACCTGTGTGGCAGGGCTAACACAAAGAGAAAGACAACTGTTCATGCTCACATTCCCACCTACGGCCAATTTAGAATCACCAATTAACCTAACCCCACTAACTGCATGTCTTTGAACTGTGGGAGGAAGCTCCACAAAGAAAGGGTCTGGCCAGATGGTGGATTTGAACCCAGGACCTTCTTGTTGTCAGGCAACACTGCGATGCCCCATTTTTCTGTGGTTTCTGTGTTGTTAAAGATAACTGTCTTGCCATACAGTACACTGTCTCTTGGGATTCAGGCAATGGACAGATGTCCTGACATTTTCCCTTAGAAACTGCTAGTACAATTCAGAAATCATTATTCCATCTTTGTAGGATTATGACTTGTTCTGTCCCCAATGTAGCAAACACACCAAAACCATGATACTACCACCACCATGTTTCACTGATAGGATAAGGTATGTCAGAATGCAGTTTTTTTTCCCTTAAAGCTTCTCATTTTAACAAAACAATTGTATTTTGTTCTCCTCCGTCCACAAAATATTGTTCTAACAGCCTTCTAGCTTGTCCAAATGATTTTACCAAATTGCAGAAGGGCTGCTATGTTTTTACTGGAGAGCAGTGCTTTTTCATTGATTCCAGTATAGAAAAGGTTCTGGCAGCTTATTCACAGAGTTTAAAAAATAGATATGTTTTGCATTAATTAACACTGAGCCTAGATAGTGTATCTATAGTTAAAAGACATTTTATGTCATTGAAAGGTGTACAGACAGTAAAAAGAGTGCACTTTCTGTTATCTCCCTTCTGCATAAATACTGTCAAATAACAGAAATGTACTGGCACCTTTTTGCTCAAATGTTGCCCTGTCATTTTTTTTAAATGACATTTTGTTAATTTACTGTTTATCTACAGGAAATAAAAAGATGTTTTGTTGATATTATTCCTGAAGCAATAAAAGAGTTTACTTTTAGGTTAACAGTGATAAGAACTAACATTTAAATACATATTCTGTGATAAATACAGATTATTTTAATATCAACTTTTAGATCTTGTACAATTTAGAAAACATACTAAACTGAAACACCTGCCATGCATATCACTGTTCCTCTTGGACTGATCTTTTGGGATGGACGACTCATTAGGAGGGAAACAGTGGTCTTTAATTTTCTCTATTTGTGCAGTCTGTCGACTGTGGATTGAATGAGTCAAAACTCTCTAGACATGGTTTTGTTCATTTTTTCCGACCCATAAGCATCATCAGGACTTTAGAGATCTCCCAACATGTTGTGATGATCAGATGTTCATGGTCCATGTACATTAAATAAACACACCCACACTCTTATTTCACATTCATACTAAGTGCTAATCATAATGGGTCACATTACTTTTCACATTTACATCAATAAGTAAATGACGAATTGTAATACTGTTATATTCCTTGTTTAACTGGGTACTCTTAATCAACTTCTATGACATTAGGACTACACAGTAAAAGCCTGATCTGATCTCATATTTATGCAGAAATGTAAAAAATACCAAAATACAAACTTTCAAGCACTACTGAGCATATTTCTCCCGTATTGGCTTCTCTTCATTGGCTCCCTGTTAAATCCAGAATTGAATTTAAAATCCTTCTCCTTACATACAAGGTCTTGAATAATCAGGCCTCATAGTACTATATCACCCCAACAGACCACTTCGCTCTCAGACTGCTGGCTTACTTGTGGTTCCTAGGATATTTAAAAGTAGAATGGGAGGCAGAGCCTTCAGCTTTCAGGCCCCTCTTCTGTTGAACCAGCTCCCAATTTGGATTCGGGAGACAGACACCCTCTCTACTTTTAAGATTAGGCTTAAAACTTTCCTTTTTGATAAAGCTTATAGTTAGGGCTGGATCAGGTGACCCTCTGTTCACTCACCATGTGTTTTTACACCACTCTGCATTTAATGAGTTAATATTAATCTCTGGCTCTCTTCCACAGCATGTCTTTGTCTTCCTCCCCTCACCCCCAACTGGTCGCGGTGGATGGCTGCCCCTCCCTGAGCCTGGTTCTGCCGGAGGTTTCTTCCTGTTAAAAGGGAGTTTTTCCTTCCCACTGTTGCCAAGTGCTTGCTCATAGGGGATCATCTGATTGTTGGGTTTTTCTCTTCTCT
>VUQS01036188.1:0-10234 GCA_015108495.1 Heterochromis multidens
AAACTCCAACGTACAGGCAGCAAGCCGAGGGGATACTAGGATACCCACCCCAGCCCGCCGCCTCTCACCGAGGGCCACTCCAGAGTGGAACAGAGTCCAGCCCCTCTCCAGGAGACTGGTTCCAGAGCCCAAACTGTGCGTTGAGGTGAGCCCGACTATATCTAGTCGGTACCTCTCGACCTCACACACTAGCTCAGGCTCCTTCCCCCCCAGAGAGGTGACATTCCATGTCCCAATCGCTAGCTTCGGTAGCCGGGGATCGGTCCGCCAGGGTCTCCGCCCTTGGCCGCCGCCCGACTCACACTGCACCTGACCCCTACGGCGCCTCCTGCGGGTGGTGGGCCTGCAGGAGGGTGGTCCCACGTATGCTGTTCGGGCTGTGCCCGGCCAGGCCCCATGGGCTAAGGCCTGGCCACCAGGCGCTCTCCCTCCAGCTCCCTCCCCGGGCCTGGCTCCAGGGCGGGGCCCCGGTAACCCTATCCCGGGCAGGGTGAACTGTTCCCTTGCTGTAACTCTCATAAGGGTCTTCTGAATCTTCTGAATGAAACATGCTCTAATCTCTGTAATAGAATATTATGATCAACAGTATCAAACGCTGCACTGAGGTCTAGTAGGACAAGCACAGAGATGAGTCCACTGTCAGAGGCCATAAGAAGATCATTTGTAACCTTCACTAATGCTGTTTCTGTACTGTGATGAGTTCTGAAACCTGACTGAAACTCTTCAAATAAACCATTCCTCTGCAGATGATCAGTTAGCTGTTTTACAACTACTCTTTCAAAAAATACTACTAGTACTAGATGTTGGAATTTATCAGATATTATGAAAACATTTTATCCTTTAATGTAACAATATCTAAAATGCAGGTCTGTCCTGCAAGAGAGCAGTATTCACACATATTCTTTCTTAAAACCAAAGTGGAAAGAACAATAAACCAGGCTACAAAATGCATGAACTAAGCAGCACATTTAGTCAACAGATCTTTCCAAGAGATTAGGAGGCATTCACAGAATTTGAAGTCACTTTGTCCGGATCGTGTTCTGCATATTTTCCTCCTTATGTGACGGGTCAGACCAGAGGCATTGCAGAGACATGGCACTCAAAGAATCCTGAAATTAAATCTATGGGACAGAAAAACAAACAAACAAAAAACACACTACCAACAACAAAGGTGGTGGCAGAAGTATGACTTCCACAAGGGGGAAAAAGTATGTATCCCCCGGTAACCACTGAAACTAAAGTAAATGTAGACGATACTTTTAAATAACAGCTCAAATAAGTGCCTGGAGGCATTTCAAAATACCTGCCGAGTGGTGACACTTGTTTCTAGAAGGACTTTTGTCAGACTGATGACAAAGCAAACTCCACCACCTTTCCCTCCAAAAGTGCTTTTAACCCTGCAGGACTTCCTGGTTAAATAATGTCTCAAAATTAATTTTTTGCTGTCGGTCACTGTGAGGCTTCACTGGGTTTCAACTGACACGCCTTGCTCCAGGCTGTTTGAGTGTTTCAACCAAATGTGAACTGGTGTAATTGTTTTGAACTGTCAGAAACAGTGAAAACAGTGTTTTAATTTATCTGCAGCAATCTAAAAGCTAAAGATAGTTTACACAATTATAAATAAAAGTCCTTGCACTTCAGCGTGAAGCTGTTTATGTGACGTTTGTACTCGAAAACAGATTGATGACTGTGTGGAGTCAGAAGCTTAATTACATAAAGTTTACCTTGTTGTGAAAGGTGGTTGGGGTGGTGGCTGCAACTTGATACCACTTGTTTTACCACAACACAGAATTTTAAAACCATGTGTACTCTAATATTAAACACAACTGTCCACAGCCTCAAAAATGACCTGAAAATCTGGATTATAGCCTCAAATTGTTTAACTTAGTGAAGAGATCACATTATTTTGTACGTGTGTTGCTCTTTTTGTGTTGTAACCAGGTATAGTGTGTGTTACAGTGGGTGTTCACGTCTCTGAGACACAGATGCAGTAGTTGTTGTGGTTTCAGCAGTCGTGTAGGTCAGTGTGTAGAAATCAGGCTGCTGTGCTGAGGGAGTGTTTGAAAGAAGTTACTCGACCGGTCGCACCACATTTAAGCCTGGGAGGGGCTGACTGGAGAGGGCCTGAAGTAGTTACAGCTGAGTCACTGCCGCACTAACTGACTGCTAACTGACCTGACCTCAGCAAGTAACCACTTCACTTTAATTCCTGCAAGTTCCTTGTTTTATTATTAGCAGCAGGCAGTCACTGTGCACATAATTTTTGCTCCTTCGCTCAGTGTTTGCCCCCTAAGAGGTTATGTTACCAGGATTACTCAAAAAGTCATGGATACAGGAAATTTTATATATACTATATTCAGAAAAATGTTGATTTGGGATCAACTTCATATATTTTTTTATTTTATTTAACCTTTATTTATACAGGTAGTCCCACTGAGACTCAATGTCTCATTTACAGGAGAGACCTGTTAGTTTATATATGTTTTGAAAGGCTGCATAAAAACAGTTTAATTAAATCATTCAGACAAACGCATGCATATACTGTGCAGTCATGTGGAAAATTTAAAGAAAAGCACAACCTATGATTCAATCTCACATCACTGGGGAAGAATTTTGGCTCACTCTTCTTTACAACGTTGTTTCAGTTCATTGAGGTTTTTGGATATTTTGTTATGCACATCTCTCTGGAGGTCCTGCCATAGCATCTCAGTCAGGTTGAGGTCTGGACATTGATTCTTTTCTTTTTCAGCCATTCTGTTGGAGATTTGCTGCTGTGCTTGGAGAGCATTGTTGTTTGATGACCCAGTTTCAATCAAGCTTTAGCTGTTGGACAGATGGCCTCACATTTGACTCTAGAATACATTTGTATACAGATGAGTTCATGTAAAAAGACACCAGCAGTCTCTCTGCATGTTAAGTTTTCCCTTTTTTTAAATTTTTTTTTTTTATGTATCAAACAAAAAAATGTATAAAAAACAAAAACCCCATAGTATTTTCATGCTCTTATGGTGTTCTGATTAAAGTGAGTGAAACTGAGTGAAAATGTCCAAAAGCAAAAAGCAGAACTTAAAGTGCTGCAGCAAACAAACGGTTTTTCTACCTGCAGAGCCACGGGCCTGAACATGCTGTCACTCCTCCATCAGACCAGTCAGACTGCTCTGCTCTGGTGACAAACCTCGCCTCCACATTCACACTGTCGTCTCGTTTCTCTTTGACACTTAGAAGCTGTGAAAGGACACTTACAAGCTAAAATTAAGTTAATATTTAAAATCAAACTGTACACTTCCTGCTGTTATGCTCTGCTGTAAAAACTCGATTATGTGTCTGCTGCCGTGCAGACTCCCCTACATCTCCCTTTTTCTGCTGCAGTCATGTGGGTCACATGGTTTCTCTTTGTCCCAGCAGCCTCATTCTCTTCCTCTGACTCCAGAAATAATATTTAATCCCTCCACTGTTATCAAGTAGTTTTCCATACGCTCCTCTGAGCTGACACTGTTGTTTGTTCAGTGAAGGGCCACTGATTGCTGTTTCATAATGTGGGCCACATTACATCTGGGAAAACCATTTGCTTTTCACGGCTGCAGTTGATACTTGTTCATCGTGGTTAAAGTGTTCACTTTTGTTGTTGCAGCTGTTTTAGAGAGGATAGAGGATTAGGCTAAATAACAGAAGCACCTCTCTGTATAATATGGTGATAATGTTGTTATCGCTGCCCTCAAGTGGCCCAGTCTATACAAACAGTCACCTGTCATAAGCAAGTTTTACTGCCAAAAAAATACTCAAACATTTGAAAAAGACTGTACTTACCCCACCAGTTACTTCTCCTGGATTTTTAAAAATTTTTTTCCTTTTAACTAGTTTTATCAGAAATATAAAAAAAAATAATAGAAAAAAACTAAAGCTTTAAAATGAACTGTACAAAGTATAATATTTGCATCCAAAATATAGTGGGGCAGACATAGAAATCAGCATAATATAGAAATATATTTAAAGTACAACTAAACTAAAACTGTCCTGCAGTAGTTGCTCAGGAATGTGTAACGGCCCCCACGTGCCTGTATACACTCCCAACAATGTCTGGGCAGCCTCTTGATGAGAGAGGTTTCCTGAGGGATCTCCTCCCAGATCTGGATCAGGGCATCAGTGAGCTACTGCATAGCCTGTGGCACCCAGAGGTTCTCAGGTGGATTCAGGTCTGGGGAACATGAGGGCCAGTGGATGGTATCAGTGCTTTTTATACACACACTGGCCTGATGTGTGACTCTGTAGGGTGGCATTGTCCTGCACCAGGAGGAACCCAGGGTTCACTGCACCAGTATAACTTCTGATGATGGGTCTGAGGATCTCATCACTGTACCTAAGAGCAGTCAGGATACCCTTGTGACCCTCCAAGGATATGCCTACCCGGATCTCTGATGAATGTCAATCTGGGCTGTAAGCTCAGGTCTCACTCAAGGTTGTTGGAACCTCATGGCACCCTCTTAAAGTCTGTTTCTGATAGGTTGAAGGTCATTTTGTTGGACTCTAGCAGTGCTCCTTTTGTTCCTCCTCACACAAAGGTGCAGATACCAGTCCTGCTGCTGGGCTGATGCCCTTCTATGTCCATCTTCCTTGTGTAATGGCCAGTCTGCTGGTATCTTCTCCACACTTTTGAGACTGTGCTGGGAGGCACGCAAACCTTCTTGTGACAGTGTGAACGGATGTGCCATCCTGGAGGAGCTGGACTACCTGCGCAACCTGAATGGGTTGCAGTTACCAT
This sequence comes from Heterochromis multidens, assembly GCA_015108495.1. NCBI lineage: Eukaryota > Metazoa > Chordata > Actinopteri > Cichliformes > Cichlidae > Heterochromis > Heterochromis multidens. The sequence continues at coordinate 4,760 of VUQS01036188.1, forward strand.
CTCGTGTCATACTGTGATGATCAACTGTTCCCTTAATTTTTCTGAGCACTGCTCAGAAAAGACCGAACCTTTTTTTTTCATTATGTACTGATCTCTGTAAAAAATATGTAGACAGACGGGAAGTGTAGTTATTAATCTGTCATCTGTACTGAAGCCACAGTTACTCGCAGGGCTCACTCTGTTTCTTGAGATCCTTCTGGGGTCCTTCATCTCAATTTTTTGGGGGGGGTTATTCATGGCTGTATGCAGGTCAGACCTAAAAACTGTTCTGTTTTTTGCTTTTATAAACTTTGCTTTATAAAATCTATGATGCCCATGAGAGATCAGCTGTTGGGACTGAGATGTTTGCTAATTTGGGGCCGAGCCTAGTCTGGGACTTTACCAGACTCAGGCATGCAGCACATCAGTGTGTTTGGAAATAAATGATGTTTGCTGCTGCGCTGCAGGAGGGTTGATTCTCACTGGAATAATTAATTCTGTTATAATGTCAAATTTCCAAACTCATGGCATTGTGTGGGCATTCCACATGTTGGGATCTGGTAGCTTATTCCCCTCAGTGTGAGCTCTGTGTTTTGGACACTGTGCTTCACCTCAGTGACGTAATGTGTCTTTTATTTTCTCCACAGATCCGGCCATGAAGTGGTGCTCTTCTTGTCTTCCCCTCCTCATTTTGCTCTCTGTCTTTGTTGGGAAATCAGCAGCTGAACTCAGGATCTGTGCCTACAATGTGCAGAAGTTTGACTTGGAGAAGGCATCAAACGACAGACTGATGCACTATCTCAAACTGGTAACGCACACGCACTTTCTATTATATATGTAATATACGTTTTTTTGTTTTTTTGCTGCTGTTTTGAATAAATTGTCATGTTCACAATTGGTAGAATTGGCATTGGTAATTGAGCAGAAAACAATGCTCACCATAGCAGTGTTTTGTCATTTCTAGGGCATCTTACGGTGTCTTTATTCTGTCTGTCCATGTGTGTGTCCAGGTCCTGTCTCGTTGTGATATCAGCCTCTTGCAGCATGTGGTGGATCCAGATGGTCAAGCCATCGAGAAGCTGCTGTCTGTACTCAATAGGTATAGTGAAGTCTTGTTAGTTTATACATTCACTGGAAACTCTGGCCACATTTTTAAACTATCAACATGAAAAACTTGGCAGTTGAGTTTATTTCAACCATTAAAGGGGATTTATTCTGCTCACTTTCATTTCAAGCTTTAAATGTTTAGTTTTGGACTCTACTAGAGTAGCTTTGCATGATTCACAGTTCAAAATGATCTCTATTGATCTTACACTGGGCCTTGATGTAGACCTAGTGTGCTATCCTCTCTTTAAGACAACCTTCTTCTGATTGGTTGCTTCTCATAAACAGAAGGTTTAAACGTCAGGTAGGTGGGGCTTCTGTAGTCTCAGCCAGAGCTCTGTGCTTGAAATAATCATGCTATGGCCTCATTATTCAACCCTTTGACCTTGATTAATGTGAGCGTCCACCATTGGAAGAGTATACAAGGTGTGAGCAAAAGGTTGTGGTAATCAGCCCATAAAAATCAACAGCAACAAAAACTTCCCAATTTAAAATTTGGCTGATCTCCTGCTGGTCGGTCCAGACAGATAGTACAGCTGCCCCGGTGAATTTTTAGTTCTCTCACTGGAAGTCCAATTGTGAACACTTGCAGTGTGCACTCTGCCATTTCATCACAGGAGAGGCTGTCAACATCAAGCTCTACTATAGAGTACAGTACACCCGGACCACTCACCAGACTTGGCAACTTTGTCCTCTCCCCAAAAATGAAAATCGAGTGCTAAAAATGGTCCAGGGTTGCATGAGAAGATTACCTTTAAACAGGCCAAATTTAAATGATGTAAGTGATGTAAAGTATTTGATCTTTATAGGCCCACTCCCAGAACTTTTTGATTACACTTCATATATTTGACAGAAGAAAGGAAAAGCAGAATAGGTCCCTTTTTAAGTGGAAATTTTCCTAAATCTTCAGTGTGAAGTGAGACTGTTTGACCCAGTGAATGAGCCCTTTCTAATAAAGCGGTTGGTGAATGTATGAGCTATACGAAGGCATAGCATGATGACATTAACAGCTGTCAGGATAACTAATTTAATATGGCTGTGGCTTGCTCCTGTTTTGTGTGTGTAAATGTGTGTAATCATGGTGTGTGATCACTGATGTCACTGACAAAGGCTACAGCTCAGTACCAGTCAGTGCACTGTTGGCACACCAGACCCATAAATCGCTAACTTGTAATTATGAGAAAATGCGTTTTATGATAACGATGCAAAGAGATTATTTTCTTATTTATAGTTAAAGACTGGGAATATTTTTCCATCACAGCCGTATTAGTGAGATACAAGACCATAATCTGCACAGTCTTTAACCAGTATGCTAACACTGCTTAACCACAATATGTGTATAATGATATGATGGTTATGTGTCTGCTGTCTGCCTTCAACAGGGGAGCTGACAGGTACAGTGGATTTTATGAGCATGTGACATATCATCTTATCATAATTAATCATCCTGATCACCTTAATTTATACCCTTTACTAACCCGAATGGCTGAAACGGTAACACTTTACTTTGGATAGTCACTATTGTAGAAAATCATCATATAGTGAAATGTGTCATACAGGTTTATCAGTCCAGTATTTGTTGAATATCAGACAGGGACAAACATGTCCTGACACTGAATGAATGATTCTAATTTAACTCTTTACCCATTGAAAGCCTACTAGTAAGTAGTAGTAACCCTTGAATCTCTTTTCTGAACTTAGAGGTTTCTGTAATATTTCAGGCCTGCTTATAGAACAAAGTGACTGGGTTTGCATCAGACGTTAGTGAGGGTGGTCTCTGCCCATGCAGTTACCACTAGAAAAAACTGGAAACTATTCTAATGGTTGTCAAACCACGTCTTTGATGATATATACTGAGGTGTCAGAACTCGTCATTATGGGCACAGGGGAGGTCTTTATGGGGGAAAGAGTTAAAGACACAGAAACAAATCTAAATCCAAATGTTACCTCAAGTAACCTTCTCTACAGGCATGTAGAAAAAAAATTAGAACTTCTCACTTAGCTCCGTCACAGCCATACACCTTCCAACAGCTTTACACAACCTGGTCTCACTAATCTACAGCAAGTCCATCAGCTTTGCTGTGGTGGACATGCAATTTCCCTTGCTTAGCAAAGGTAGGATTAAGCTTTGGGTGTGATGGTGTGTGCCTTTCAGATCTCATTCATTTCATGATTTTGAGATCCAGCCGGATTCACGTGTTCACTCATGAGTTAACTGAACAGTAATATTAGCAGTTAGCTAATCTGGTGTGTCAAGTAAATGTAGATGATGCACATTTGAAAGCAAATAACATCCAGATGCTGCTCTGAAATTTAAATATATGTACAGTATATGGACTGCTACCTAAATGCTTACCAAACTTAGTACTTACCAAAAGTACTTTTGACTTAACAAAATAAAGTGTTACCCATCAGGGTGTCCAAACTTTTGCTGGTACTGTGCAAAGAGTATGTTGTGTAAAGCAAGACATCTTGTGTGTTCAAGCTGAACAGCAAACATTTTCATGTTTTTATTTATTTATTTATTTATTTATTTTCTATACATTCATATCCTAGAGCTGCAAGTTTGATTTGCTGAAATGTGTCTCATACTTTTGAAAGTGTGACTGAGATGCTTTATGCCTTGTGCATTGTGGAGCTGGGACTGGGACTTCTGGGACTACCACACTGGACTATTCTCATGTGCTTTTACTGGTGTTAAGATTTCAACCCAAGAAATCTTTTTGGAATATTTCATAAAAATCCCATATTTCATTTTGTGTATGTTTCACATTGTATGTGTTGGGGCGTTGTAGAGCTCAACAGTGCACCCACTTTTTTTTTTTTTTTTAAGGGGTCCAGTTCCAGAAGTGAATTTCTCATTCATTTTCTCCATTAATTTTTCAGAAAATCTTTAGCTAACGAGTTTGAAGCCTTGAACCAAGCCTGCCAGCTGCAAGGCCATAACACTACTCATCCCACAATGCATTGCAAATCTCAGATTCCATAGTAAAGGACTTCCAAGTTTCTGAGGTTTTTGGCTCACAAAGCGACTTGACAGGTTCAAACATTTCCATGGTAACAGTGACCGCAACCAATCATAAATGTTGCTTTTTCAGTTTAGGATTGTAAGCAGAGTCGTTCTTTTCCTCGATATGTTGAATAAAACAGGTTTTTGTTAAAACAAGCTTGATATCGTACAGACTTGTGGTTTCTACAGGAGCACGTACCATTGTTTCACAATGTCATAGCTCATAGTAATTCTACTTTGGATGGTTTATTATTATTGCTCATAATCAAAATCCTTATGGAGAATATGAACGGGATTTTTTTCTTCTGGAACCTCACTGTTGGGCTTTATTGTAATATTCTAATATATATAATATTTTATCCACAAACAACCTAGGACAATATCTTAGAATGATGTTTAGACAGTTTTATATTTTTGTTCTTAGGCTCTGTGTTTTAGTATATCCTGTTTTAATAATAATATACTAGATTAAAGTCCCAAGGTTCAGTTTTAATTTTAGTAGCTTTACAACAGTATGATTAGAAGAGCTCCGTGGGAAGCGTTGTGCCCAAGCGTGAAAAGCTTCAAAAGTAATTGGACATTTAATGACTGTTGGGTGGCTGTGTGTGTGTATATAATATTAGTGTCACGATGACATTGCGAGTGACAGTGTAAAGAAATGACTCAAAATAAGGCAGAAATCTTGTTTGGTGTCAGATTTAGCTTCCAACAGTCAGTCATTATTTCACAGGATGCAGGACAGCGCCTGGCACACAGGAAGGTAAAAAATATCCAACAAGCTGGTGGACTGATCCACTGAAGCCACTACAAAAATAAATAAAAGTTAATCAGCAAGTCAAGAATGATTTCCAAGAATTAGGCACACACGTCTTCTCAATAACAGTTAAGTGAAGATTTCATTTAGACGATTCACATCAAGAAACTTAAAAAAAACCCACAGAAAATGAAACCATAGTGGTCTCATAAAACAGAAACATCCTGTTAAAATGATGGATCTATTTCCAACACCAGTTCCAAATAACTTGGGCTGCTGTGTAAATATAAACAGAATGCAGTGATTTACAAATCTTAAACCTATATTTATTCACAATAGAACATAGAATACAATATTTAAACTAAGAAAATGTACCATTTTAAGACAAATATTGATGGCAGCAACATATCTTTAATGTAAGAGCACTTATTGAATGCACTGAAACACGGAGCCTGAAGAACACTAACCAAATACTTGCAGTTCGGGCTACATGTATAGTTTGACTGAAATGAGGCTTTGCTATACCCAGCAGTCAGCTGCTTTCTTTCTGATGGGATTTTTTTTTTTTTTTTTTGTTTTTTTCTTTTTGGGGGGGAAAATTTTTTTTTTTTTTTTTGGGTGTGGGTTT
>VUQS01036190.1:0-10803 GCA_015108495.1 Heterochromis multidens
GGGGTGAGATCTTGCGTGGAGCCCGAGCAAGGAGGGAGATTATCAGTGGTCTTGTATGTCTTCCATTTTCTAATAATTGCTCCCACAGTTGATTTCTTCACACCAAGCTGCTTACCTATTGCAGATTCAGTCTTCCCAGCCTGGTGCAGGTCTACAATTTTGTTTCTGGTGTCCTTTGACAGCTCTTTGGTCTTGGCCATAGTGGAGTTTGGAGTGTGACGGTTTGAGGTTGTGGACAGGTGTCTTTTATACTGATAACGAGTTCAAACAGGTGCCATCAATACAGGTGACGACTGGAGGACAGAGGAGCCTCTTACAGAAGAAGTTACAGGTCTGTGAGAGCCAGAAATCTTGCTTGTTTGTAGGTGACCAAATACTTATTTTCCACCATAATTTGCAAATAAATTCTTTAAAAATCAGACAATGTGATTTTCTGGATTTTTTTTTCTCATTTTGTTTCTCATAGTTGAGGTATACCTATGATGAAAATTACAGGCCTCTCTCATCTTTTTAAGTGGGAGAACTTGCACAGTTGGTGGCTGACTAAATACTTTTTTGCCCCACTGTATGCAGAAGAGCATCTCTGAATGCACAACTGGTTGAACCTTGAAGCAGACGGGCTACAGCAGCAGAAGACCAAACTGGGTGCCACTCCTGTCACTAAGAACAGGAAACTGGGGCTACAGTTCACAAGGGCTCACCAAAATTGGACAATAGAAGCCCGGAAAAACGTTGCCTGCTCTGACAAGTCTCAATTTCTCCTGCAACATTGGGATGGTAGGGTCAGAATTTGGCGTTAACAACATGAAAGCATGGATCCATCCTGCCTTGTATCAACAGTTCAGGCTGCTGGTAGTGTAATGGTTTGGGAGCACTTTGGACCTCTTTGTACCTGTATCTGCAAGTACAAGTTTCCAGTTTGGTTTGATTACAGCGTTTGTCATTGGCCACTGTGTGGTGCCAAAGAGCGTTATTTCATTTACTATTGATTAATTTCTTTTAAATGTTTTAAAATGTTTAATTATGTTCTTACATTATAATTTCTGTCCCAAGAAGTAATCATATTTCGTTGATATTTACGTTTTTCAACTTTGGTAATTCACAATAAGTGCGCACACTCAGTGTATCACTTCCTGTTTACCTCTCTGTGCCATGGCTACAACAGAAGGAGCAGCCCTAACAGGCAAGAAGTAAACCCCTCTCCTGGCTCACAAGTGGGCAAAAGTGGTATGATTTGTAGTAGTTTTATTTTAACATGTTTGGTTCATTTATATATTTGTAAGCAACTTGTACTGATGTGTTTCCTTTAAATATGTTTTTTGACTAGTTCTACTGTGTCTTAAGTCGGTGCTTTGTGTGCTGAATAAACATCTGTGGTGAAAGAATATAGACCTTCGCTTTGTGACTGAGGGAGGCATAGTACCAGCTATGTTTAAACACCACAGCCTACCTGAGTATTGTTGCTGACCATGTCTATCTCTTTATTACCACCGTTTACCCATCTTCTGATGGCTGCTTCCAGCAGGATAACCTGCCATGTCACAAAGCTCAAATCACCTCAAATTGGTTTCTTTAACATGACAATGAGTTCACTGTAGTCAAATATCCTCCACAATCACTAGATCTCAGTCCATTAGAGCACCTTTGGGATGTGGTGGAACAGGAGATTCTCATCATGGATGTGCAGCCAACAAATCTGCAGCAACTGTGTGATGCTATGATGTCAATATGGACCAAAATCTCTGAGGAATGTTTCCAGCACCTTGTTGAATCTATACTACAAAGAAAGGCAGCTCTGAAGGCAAAAGGGATCCAACTCAGTACTACATATGATTAGGTGACCCAGGAATATATATATTTTAGAAATGAAACAAAACCTGCAAGCTAGTTCAGCCAGGCAACTCTAACTACCCTGTTTCATACACATGACTCACTCTCATCATGTCATATACCAAACATCAGGAGTCTATGTTAGGTAAAGTTTCATATCTTTTTGTTTGACATGTCAGTATTATTTCTGTCACATATCACTCATCACACCCCAATTTCTTTAAATGCATCATATTTGTGGAGAGTGATGAGCTCGGAGCCTAGAAGCCAGACTTACTGTATTCTGCTGCTGTAATAACTTAATCATTTAAAACATGAGCTGTCTGACTGAACTTGATTTCAGTGCACAGAACAAAGCCAGGCCATGCTGAGATTTTCACCTGTTTATCAAGTGACACACACACAAAATATAAAGCTCTTAAATGCTAATACTAAGTCTTTCAAAAGCTCAGTGAAAGGGTCTAAAATATTATTTGTCCAAGTCTTTTGTTCAAGAACTAATTATTGATGAAAGGAAAAGAAAATATTGCAACACAGACTGAAATAAATCTTGGGTGTGAACCAGGTCCCTGTCTACAGGTTACACACATGGAAGGACAGATGAATATTATTTCACTGTGGAGTCTGTCCCAGTGCTCCTCTGCTACACTACAGAGAGACAAAACTGAGAAAAAGAACAGCGAATAGAGAAAAATAAAGGATAAATTACTGTGACCCTTAGTGTGAAATATGAAAAGTATATCATTTCTGCCTCTTTCACTTACACTGTGCAGGGAAATGCTGCAGATAATGCTAACTCACTCACAAACCATACTTTCCTTATTCAAGTTCTCTCGAGTCTTGTGAAAGAAATGAGAAGAGGATTGTATAAGTACATTTCCTTTACTGCTTTTAGCAATTTTTTTTTCTTAGATTAAATTTATTATCACGCAGATCCCCATGAGAACCACAGAAAAATTGACAGCACACATTCTGACTAATGCTGGATTCTGATCCATATTTCTGTATATTTCAAGACTCATCTTTTCTCAGAGCAAATACACCAATTATGCTGCACTACATACTCCCACATGAAGTGAATTGTTGTTTTTAATGTTTTTTTCCCCTTTTTTTAAACCTAAAATTGCAAGAAATTCATCATGATCCTGTAATGGGTCCTGGACCTAGAGTTTTGAGTTTTTTGATCTTTGCATTTTTGTTTAGGTTTTCTGTCCGGTTCTTGATTTGTTGTTACTGTCATTTACAATTTGATTCCTTGTTTTATTTTATTCTAGCCTCCCCTTGTGTTTTGTTGTCATGTCTCCGTCTCTGGTTTAGTTACTTCCTGTTTTATTGTCGTGAGTCCTTATTTTTTGTGCTTCACTTTTAGTTTTACTTCCATGTCTCGCTAGCCCCATGCCTGAAATCAAGGTAGTTTTAAGTGTCTTTTGCCTTTTGCTTTAGGGTCCAGTTCCTGGTATTATGATGAGAAGAAGGACATTATCTACATTTTTTTTTGTTCTCTACTGAGAATGGTTGGCTGGACCCTGTGTGGAATATATGGAAGTTTTTCTGACCAAGATTCACAGATTTGCCTCCATAGTCGGGTTATTTGACTAATTGGCTGTGTGGCTTCAGGACTTTGCTAATGCCACACTCCACCTCCTTTCATCTTCCCAGGATTTATCTCCCCTGCAACCTGACTCACCTACTATTTCACACTCCTCTGTCCCACCTTCAAAGAGGAAGGGCCATTCCCACCACTACTTACCACAGCAGCCCTGTCTGTCTGTCTTTCTCCCCAGCCTTCCAGCCTCATTGTCGCTGTCCTGCCCGATGGAGGTTACGCTGCCCAGGCCCCAGTCTGCTTCTTATCCTGCATCAGCCAGAACCTACCTCCCCGCCCGTGTCAGCCAATGTTGGGCACCTGCCTGCCTCTGCTGACGTCAGGCCAACCTCAGAGACCTCTTCGCCTGGGGCCTCTCCAGCAGTCTGCATAATCCGCAGATTGCGACAGAACACTGAAACCAAACATGGACCCAGCAGACATGGCCATACTTTCTGGGGACTTAACAGGAGGTTACAAGGCTGTTTAGAATTTCCACTCAGATTTGTGGATCCACAAATGTTAAGACTCTATCAGTGGGACTTTCAGGTATGAAGGGCATAATTTAACAAACATCCTCAATTGCTTCAGTCCCCAACTATTTTTGAAATTTTTTTCCACAATCTCCCCGATGGAAGGACAATTACAAATACTTAAATACGCCCTTCAACTCCACATGTCCACCTGTTCCTTCAGTTTTTCCATCACCTGGTTCAGCTTCCTGCCTACCCAAAATGTGGTCAGTCAATATGGTAGTCAGTTTTCTCAGCTACTCCATGTCCTACCTCTAAGAGGAAAAGCTCCACATCATCACCATCACCGTCGCTGTAGCAGCTCAAATCCACCACTGTTGCAGCAGCCCACCTAGCACTAGTGCAGCTGCATTACGCAGCCCCTGCAACCAGAGCTACCGGTGGCTCCTACACAGCCTAAGCAACCAGAGCCACCAGAGGAGTCCCAGCCAAGGCCAGAACCCAGTCCTGAGCTGCTTGAGCTTCCTGAGCTCCCCAGGCTGTCAGTGGGTCCCGTGCTGCCTGAGCTGGAGCAGCAGAATCCAGAGCCCAAATATCCTGAGTTATAGAAGCCAGTGTTGCTAGATCCAGAGCTTGAGTGTCCAGAGACTGAGCCAGCCCTCCAAGCTCTAGGGGCTGGACTAGAGGTGGGGTTGGGTTCTGTCATTCCTTATTTAAGAAATTCTCTGTTTGGTTCTTAGTTTATTTATTGTTTATTCCTTGATTTTTCACATGAAACTGAAAGCTGAAACTCTGTTTTTTAGTTCCAGTTGGTATAAAAGTTTATTTTGGTCCCTTAGTATTTCTGGTCACATCCTCCTGTGTCACGTCCACTATGTTAAGTTCATTCATATGTCTGTGTTTTCCCGTTAAGTTACTGTTCTCACTTCCTGTTTTATTTTAGTAGTTATTTGTCTCTTGTGTCTTGAGGTTGCTTTGACAGCTACCACTTTTGGATGAAGGTAAAGCTGTCCCTTTGGACTTTACTATTTATTTTTACTATCTTTACTATTTATCTGATATGATGCTGAAAGAAAGGTGAGTGTTTCTAGGTAGACACTTCAGCTGGAAAATGAAAATCGCTCTGTCACATACAAACAAATTCAGATAGGGGTGCATGATGTGCACATTGTTTGTGTGTGTAACGTGTCTCAGAGTGTTTACACTACCAGGTTCTGAAATATACAAGAAGAACACAATTATGTGACAAAACAATAGCTGGCGTTTCACATGTAGGAGCCGTCTTGCTGTTCAGCTGAGGACACATGGTGAGCTTCATGCTGGAGAATCATCTGTTCACAATGCTGTGTCCAGGTTTATTTGCTTTTCTGGTATCACAGTATTGGCTACAAAGTGTGCACTTTGAGGCCCTGAACCTTGACAGTACCATAAATTCAGAATGACAAATGTTCAGTCTAATCAATCAGCTTTTCAGTACAGTCTAAATCAGCAGACGCTCAGTGTGCAGCAGCAAGGAGTATGAATGACAAGAATGCTGGACAGTCAGCAGTAATTAGTTATCGTTTAAGGTCATTAGGGTCCTTTTTCAGGTTGTGTCATATTGAAAGAGGGAAAGAAAGAAAGAAAGAAAGAAAGAAACAATGTTCAGGTTATTAAATTTTCTACAGTTTTGATTATCTCATTTCTTTCAGTTCTTAGCTGGAGCTCAGGGAGCAATACTTATGTCCAATCTGGATTTATCAAATTATGAAACTAGTAGGTTAGCCCTGTTTTTTCTTTTTTTTTTTGTTGTTTGTTTGTTTTTTTTACTTTTTTTTTAAAAAGACATACAGCTGGACACTGAACAGTAAGGCATTTGCTAGTAAAATATGCTACCTTTAGCTCTGGGAAAAACAAATCAATAGAATAACTAATAGATAAAAAGTTATTATACAATTTAAAAAAAAAAACAGTAAAACTTTTCATTAAACCTCCAACAAAATTAGAAAAAAGAAAGAGGTCTATTGTCTGTTTGAAGTAATGTTGTAAACCAAATGGTTGGGAATCACTGCAGCTGCAGAAAATAGAACCTACTGTAATATTATAAAGAACGAAATACCAATTATTTGTTTGTTTTATGTACATTTAACAGCTCTATCTTTTCACTTTGCCACAAGGACAGATACAAGAAATGTTTCATACATTATGCAACTCTCTACAGTGCAATGCTGTCTAGCATCATCTGTTCTCTCATGTTAACATTTTATTTCAACCCTGCATGGTCTACACTTTGCACTCTGCTGTACTGAGTGACGTTAATGTCATCTGATATCTCTTATTTTGTTTTAGCTACATTTAGTAAGTCAATTTATTTTCTTCTGTTGGATTTGATATTTTTACTTTAGTTTCATCATTTTATTATTATTTTTTATATTTTATCATTTACATATTGTAATATTTTTGCTTGACTTTATTATTTTGATTCTAAATGTTCATTTTTACCTCATTAAAATATTTGTTTTGTCATATTGTATTTTATCTTATTTCATTCAACTAATTATTTAAGCTTTTTTTTGTTATAGTTTGTGTTTAACTTGAGTTTTAACTGCTGTAACAAAGGAATTTCACAGCTTTTAGGATACATAAAGTAATGTTATTTCTTTTCTTTTTTTTACACTAAATAAAATGTCAATTTATAAAGAAAATAATCAGCAGATACAGTTATTATCAAGTAATAATTATTAGTTGGATTCTTATTAGGGCAGTTCTTTCACTGCTTTCTTGAAGCTTAGTGAATTTCAACACAGTTACAATGACTCAAAGATTAAATGGCTGATTAGATAAACACTTAAAGCCACGTCGGTAAGAATTAGATATGATTTCCTACGGCAGTAGTCTCTAAGGCTTAAGGAAGGAAAGGCAAAAGGGACCTATAAGTTGACCAGGTGAGTGCTTTTGAGAGTCCAGTGGTAACACAGAATAAAGTGAGAATAGCTGAGAGCTGTGGGATGAGACACCTCAACCAACTACAATATGGTGTCAATCTAGAGGTCATGACCTTTCCTAATGCAATATATGAAAGTAGCCATCATGAACATTTTAAAAATCCAATTCTGTACTGTTGAAAAAGTGTAAGGCAGAGAGGTAAAGACGGTGTGTGAGAGAGAAAAGGACAGAGTAGGAGAATAAGACAATAAGAGAATAAAATGTATAATTTATCACCAAATGCGAAAAAAAGCCCATTCATCTATAATCCATTAATCTCGAACACTTGTGAGAGCCTGATTCGGGTCTCTTTCTCACTGACTTATGACAAACTGAGCAAATCACTGGGAGCAGAAAAGAGAAGCACAGCACAGGAGGCTCAGCCCACACTGTAAAAAGTACTGCTCTGCTCTCTGCTCACACATTCAGAGGCGCATTTACTCTGGGTGCCGGGCACAGGCAAAATGTCACTTCTTTTCCAGGATCATGTCAGTACTGATGAAGTGTGCCACAGCAAACAGTGCTGATTTCAGACCATTATTAAAGAAATGAATGGCATTGTTTGTTTGCTGAAATAGATAAAAATAAATTTTCTTGGCAGTGTCCTTTACAACTACTGTAACAAGCAGTGTTGTAAAAACAAAAATCTCAGGAAGGATGGAGGTTTTTTTTTTATTCATTTCTCTTAACAGCCATATGAGTTTGGAGGGTGCCAACTGTGATCAATTAGAAAATGTTGTTAATGTTGTTTAATGTTGTCTTTCCAAAAAGGGAATCTTTAATTTAATGTGTGATATTGTATTTGTCTACCATGAGTCTCTTAACATGGAGCTCATACAGATATGCTACTCGTTTAGGCTTTAGGCTACTTTAGGCTCAGGAATTTTAGACACAGGCACCTGTCTTTTCTCCATGGAAATCCACTGAAACTGAACCTGTTCCAGATGGGGCACCAAAGAGGTACTGTAAGTGTCTCATGTAGTGCAGGCACCTAGTACCTGACTAACAACAACACTCAACCTTATTCTAGCCAAGCTAAAGCACTTTAAGAACAGCAACCACTGACCAAACTGAACAGAGAAACATCCATCCATCCAATTCAGGGTCACATTCACATCTATGGGCAATTTAGAATCATCAATTAACCTAACCCCTCTAACTGCATGTCTTTGGACTGTGGGAGGAAGCCAGAGTACCCAGAGAGAACCCACGCAAACACAGGGAGAACATGCAAACTCCACACAGAAAGACCAGATGGTAGAGTCGAACCCAGGACCTTCATGCTGTGAGGCAACCGTGCTAACCACTGCGCCACCATGCTGCACCACAATAATAAAATAAGCAAAATAAATGCATTCATTTTTAAAATCAATAAAATACAAAACAAATTAAAATAATTAATAAAAATATGAGACACAAATAAAAACATGAGTAAGAACAATAAGATCAAAATCAGATCCTTTGAAGATTCTACTCTACAGTATGTCAGAAGAGCGAGAATGTTTTTAAAGTCAGCTTTAAATTTCCATCACTTTTATCAGCGCTGGCTGCTCAGTGTAATAGAAAACAATGGAAAGATTCAGGGAGAAGGTAATCAGCTGCTGCATGATGAGCCAGGGGATCCAGGGGCTCCTTGACTAGCTAAGATAAGGCCGCACTCATCCCACAACACCCACTGCCAGAGTTCAGGCTCATGGATTTTTCCACACTGAAGGGCACTGCCAACTCACTGAATTATCAAAAATTCCTTTCAGTAGAGAACTATACACACCCTTAAACACAGAGAGACAAACAGAAAGAAGACAATAAAGAGATGTAAGACTTTACGTGAGACCAAACCACCAAAAGTCTCATATGAGCAATTTTGTCTTTAGTCACGTGAAGTAAAGAACACTAAAAACACGTTACTGAGCATGGTATTGTGCCATTTACGTTGATATTTAATGCCCTCCTTGATTTGTGGGTTCACTTCATGGGTATGGTCTGAACATTTGATATCTTCTCTGACTTCCAGCTATGGTTAAATAAGAGTATCACAGGTTTTTGTATACTCCCTTTGCTCTCTGTACACTTCCAATGTTTGCGTTCTTTATAATCAGTCCTCCTGTCTACTGACAGAGGCTACCCTATTCCAGAAAAGCGGCCATGACATATAGGTACATTTTAAAGTTAAGCAACTTTTAATGGCTGTGTGAAAATTGCATGAAAAACTGTACATAGGAGTCAGCTTTAGATGGGCTGAAACTCCCACACTGAGAAAACCAAGAGAATGGATTTTTCTAACATGTGTTTAGCATTGTTAAAAGGTGTATTATATCCCAAAACACATTTTTTTCCAAAGAAGAAAGGTGATTTAAGTGACTTTGAATGTAGCATGTTTGTTGGAGTCAGACGAGCTGGTCTCTTTTAGAAACTGCTAATCTACTGGGATTCTTCCATACATCCATCTTTAGGGTTTACAGAGAGTGGTCGAAAAAAAAAGCATCTTTAAACATACAAAACTTCATACCTTGAAAGAAAAAGGCTATATCAGCAGAAGACCACACCAGGTGTCACTCCTGTCAGCTAAGAACACAAAACTGGTGTGGTGTAATGGGGTGCGAGATATTTTCTTGGCTCCATTTGGGCTCCTTAGTATCAACTGGGAATCATTTAAACACCACAGCCTACCTCAGTATTGTTGCTGACCATGTCCATCCCTTTATGGCCACAGTGTACCCATCTTCTTATAGCTACTTCCAGCAGGATAACGTGCTATCTCACAAAGTTCAAATAATCTCAGACAGGTTTCTTACACATGACAATGAGTTCACTGTACTCAAATTTCCTCCACAGTCACCAGATTCCAATGTCAATCGAGCACATTTGGGAACGGGAGAGTCACATCATGGATGTGCAGCCAACAAATCTGCAGCAACTGTGTGATGCTATCATGTCAATATGGACCAAAAACATCAGTTGAATCTATGTTACAAAGTATTAAGGCAGTTCTGAATGTAAAAGTGGGTCCTACCTGGTAGAACTGACTGGCTCTGAGGATTTACTTCAGTGACCTTCTCAGATTGTTGAATAGTCAAAACAACACAATCCCTCCCACCTTTCTGATATCAAATTAGGGGATGTGTGATTTTCTGAAAACAACAATTCGATTTCCCACAATTCACTTTGCAATTGTGAAGTAGAGAGAGTAGCCGGGGTATTCCTAAAGCAATTTTTTTTCTCAATTGTAAATAATCAACGGCAACACTATGAAGATCTTGAAGCACACAACGAAATAATACTGCATCTTCATGTCATATACTTATCACAATGCTTTTTTTTTTCTTTTTCAACACTTTGCTGCCAAATGTGGCATTTTAACAATTAAAATATAAGTAATTATTAAAATAATTGAGGATTTCTGTCAACTTCAACTGTCTAATTATTCCATTACCTAACTGTTTCACACTAGCATAAACCTTGTGCTAAAATTTCTTCTTAACGTGGTACGAGTGCTGCACATATCTTCACCTATCTGCTCTTTATGAACAAGCACACATTTCCATGTCCATGTGTCCTGCTCCTCTATAGAGAACAACCAATTTGCACAAAAAGAAAAAAAAACCCAGCTGCTCATATATAACAGTCTAACAGTGACACTGCAAATGGATTCAATTAAAGGAATTCTGTGGCAAGCTGAAAGTGTTTTAAACAGCAAAGAAGAAAATCTCTTCAGAGTGACAGCAACAAACTGCCAACCTGATCTCTCCCTCTCTAACAGGATTACAACAGACAGCTCTCCTCCTCCACCTGATCTCTGCTCCTGTTTCTTTATGCATCTCTCTGCTGCTTCCTCTGACACTTTCAGACTTCATTTCTCCTTCTTATTCACCCCTCTTATCACCCTCTCTCCCAGACATCCCCCCCCCCCCCCCCCCCCCCCCCCCCCCCCCCCCCCCCCCCCCCCCCTTT
>VUQS01036192.1:0-13226 GCA_015108495.1 Heterochromis multidens
GCCGTTTTTGCCCAGTCTCTTTCTTATTGTTGAATCATGAACTCTGACCTTAACTGAGACAAGTGAGGCCTGCAGTTCTTTAGATGCTGTTCTGGGTTCTTCTGTGACCTCCTGGATGAGTCATCGATGAACTCTTGGAGTAATTTTGGTAGGCCGGCCCCTCCTGGGAAGGTTCACCACTGTTCCAAGTTTTCTCCATGTGTGGATAATGGCTCTCACCGTGGTTCACTGGAGTCCCAAAGCCTTAGAAATGGCTTTGTAACCCTTTCCAGACTGATAGATGTCAATGACTTTGTTTCTCAGCTGTTTCTTTTGATCGTGACATGATGTGTTGCTTTTTAAGATCTTTTAGCCTGCTTCACTTTGTCAGACAGGTTCTGTTTAAGTGATTTCTTGACTCAGCAGGTCTGGCAGTAATCAGGCCTGGGTGTGGCAGTGAAACTGAACTCAGCTTTAAAAAAAAAATGTGGTTAATCACAGTTAATTAGTGATTTAACAAGAGGGGGCAATTACTTTTTCACACAGAGCCAGGTAGGTTTGGATAGCTTGATTTCATTTATTAAAGGAAACATTTAAAAATTGCATTTTGTATTTACTCAGGTTATCTTTGTCTAATATGAAAATTTGTGTGATGATCTGAAACGTGTAAGTGTGACAAATATGCAAAAAACTAAGAAATTAGTAAGGGGGCAAATACTTTTTCACACCACTGTTTGTGTTGCAATGACCAGCTTTGTATTTTGCACTAAAAATATTGCAGACTTTGCTGTCTGAGAGCCAGGCTCGCTGCAAAACCTCTGCATTCTCACATTTATGGCAGAAGTTGAAAGAGGAAATAAATAATTGGAGTTTTTTTTTTTTAAGTCTTGTTCAGAAAGCCTCATCTTTTCAAGCTTTTGTTGCATCTGAGTCCCTGCACTGATATATCATTGAAATGGTGGTAAAACCCAACACAACTGCACATTCATGTCTTCAATGCAGTCGCGTTGCACTTGAAATCAAGAGGTGGATGACCAGTTGAAATGATACGCAAACGCAGCTTTCCAACAGTTGTAATTTCACTTTTTTGTGCATGCCGGCTTAATCTAGATAAGCTCTGGTACCTAGATTTGCCACAGACTGATTTAGTGTGAATCGGTACTTGGAAGTACCGACACAATTTGGTCAGTACGCTAAAAAGTAGTGAGTTTGGTGCACAGCCCTATTAGTCACTTTAATTGCTTGCCTCCAAGTTGAGATAAGTTTAACTTGGTATCTGCCCTCTTCGCAATGCTAGTGTTTATTTTCCTGTCTTTGCTAGAAGGCGCTCAGTTTCTTTGACATTCCCTGGTCTCTGGTAGACACATCGTTGGTATTTTCCTTGTGTGTGGATGTCCCTTAAGATCTAACGGGTTACTTGAACAAACTGTTGAGGCTTGATTGCTAGGTTCGACCATCTACAAAAAGGAATAGCTTTTGAGGTGCTCTCAGTCAGTGGTGGTTCAAGGACGTGGAGGGTTGGTCACAAGTGTTTTGGCTCACCATGGAATTCAGGCAGTGACTTGATTGTGTGCTTACGTTTTAACATAGGGGTCAGAGAAGCCATTGACGTCCATGGCTGCCAGGTGGGCACAGCGTTTGACGCCCACACATAACCCGCCACGAGCTCTCTCCTTGGCCTCGCCCTTCAAGTCGCCATCGGTGGATGGAGGGATGTACTGGAGGCAGAGCAGCAAGCGTCCTCTCTCCTCTAGACTTCTCTGCTGCTCCGTCTCCCACTGAAAGAGAGAAGACAGACGGAAACAAATAAAATCCGAGAAAAGGCAAATAAGCTGCCTTTGTAGCTCACACATTAGTGACTTGGCCTAAGATTCAGGGTTAATAATGAAAATGAGGCATCAGTTTTCTTCCATGACCTTCAAATCTGCTGTAATCAATTTCTTTTTTGCATTACGTGTGATTTAAATATGTAATGTAAGAGAATTAGCAGCTGACCCTCCGGCTTTGCAGAGCCTTTCACTAACTTCCAGCTTATTGATTCTTTTGGTGGCCCACGACTTTATTGGTTTCTTTCTCGTTTTTTGTTTTCATCACCATTATTTCTAGACACAGAAAGCAGCTGTTTACAATGAAAAAGCCCAGATAAACCCAATGCATGCTCCCTGCAGCACTAAATGACACACAGTCAGCAGCAAACTGGTGAACAAAGTGGCGTCTTTGAAAGGAAAGAAGCCAGATTTTCCCTCAGGAGTGAGTGGAGCGCTAAACAAAGCTCTAAGGAACGCTTCATTAGTGATTTTCCTACCCTGAAGCTGTTTTCTGTCTTGGTGCTGAGCAAAACTAACAATGTAGACTCACTAAAACATGACCTCACATGAATGCTGATGTGTCCATTTGATATCTGTGATTGATATGTGATCTCATGTATGGTTGTGTTTACAGATGCCAAAGAAATCAGGTCACGTAGTTTAAAAAAAAAAAAAAAACTCTGTTGTAGAGCCTCAGAGGATTTTATAGCTAGTTCTTTCCCAAGGACTGCCTGTTTCTCACCACATTCAAGGTTGTTCAATTAGTCTGCTGATCTCTGTCTGTTCTCACATCTTTCAAACCCGTCCACAAATTTCTTTCTTTCCCATTTGTCTGTCGCCCTGTGAGAAGCTGGCTCCACACCCGATGCCTGTTTATTTCCACCTCCCTAATGAGCTGCTCTCTATCGATCTGTGAAGGTCTGAGCTGTTTTATTACCAGATACCTGGAGCGAATTATCCTCACTAATTACAAGTTTTTTTTAAGTCTCCTACTCACTGACGACAAAGACAAAAAGTGGGAAAGACAAGAAGTGGGGAGAAGGATAGGAAAGGCAGCATGGTGAGAAAGAAGGGAGGAAGCTGTTGAATCGGTTAGAAAAAGGGAGGGTGGAGCTTGAAGGAGTGTGGTATATGTGGTATATTGATCTCCTTGGCTGTGTCCATCTCTTGCCTGAAGATAAGACTTAATGAGAGATGGAGAGAGATTACAGGAGACATTTAGTGGAAATACAGTAATAGTAGAGCAATGGTGGAACAACAAAAACAGCTTTTGAAAATCATGCACCTACAGCAATGCAAATCCAAAATAGCAAAGGCTTCTTTCCTATAAATACCATACAAGTATTGGTGCTGCTGGCCATGAGGGTGAGTCACGGGCCTGTGAGAACGTCGTCTTCCCCCTCTTCACCCTCAGTTGCCGCTTGCTTTCTTTCTTTCATCTGTCACTTTGAATCTATTCTGTTGTTCCGCTTCTTGTCAAATGCTTTGGTAACTATTTGATGCTGTCCATAGAAAATACGAAAGCCGAAAGCGACAAAGTAATATGACTTAAAGGCTGATGTTTCACTTTGTCCAGGACAGGTCTTTGCCATTGGATTGAGAGCGCTCCTGTAGTGGGGTTTGTCTCTGAGCTGTATGGATGAGCTCAAGTGTTAGATGAAAGTCACTGAGCTCTTTAGATGGGCCTGCTTATATAGAAACGGAAGGACATGAAGTCCATTTTAAAGCGTGTCTGCATAACTTTAATAAATAAACATAAAAATTATATATTTCTTAGAAATGAAAAGATTATTTATGAAATTATTTTGTAAAACTCACAGTTGCTCAGTTCAATGAACTCATCCTTTATTAATTATTGTATTTTGTGTCTATTTAAGCACATTATTGAGTGTTAAATAATAATGCACCATGGCCAGTGGGTAGGCACCATATTAGCCTGATAAGCGTACTTGCAAGATGCTGCAAGGGTGTCAATCCCAACGCATCACACAAAGGCGCTTGTTTAGGACCCCTTTATCATCTGGTTTAAATGTCCTTGATACCCTTAAGTTTAAGTTTTCCATGTTCAGGGTGAGTGTTATGAATGGACCAGTTTGAACCCAAACCACAGTCTTTTTCAAACTCTAACCAAGTAGTTTTAAGTTGCAGCAGGTTTAGTTGCATAAACCTAACCCAACAATCAGTGACAACAAAAGTAAGCAGCAGGTCAAGACTAAGCGCAAATTACACAGCTCCCAAATGGCAACGGGTTAGCGAGCTATGTCGAGCTTAAAGTCAGAATTTTCTGTGTCACAAAATGTATTAAGTTCAAAGTTTCAGAGCTCTAATGTGCAGCCATCAGATTAAAAATCAACAGCAGCACTGAGAGTGCACTTAGCCATTAAAATAATTAACTTGAATTAAAATGTTAATTTTACCACTCTGTCCCAAGATTAATGATTTTCTGCAGCATTAATCTCTTGTCTTAATTGCAACATAAATTATAGAATTATAGATTCTTAATCACCATTTTACCACCTTCATCATCTCATAACATCTCGGGAGTAGGTGGTACTAGTGTACGGTCTTCTTGGCTCCTTAAAGGAATGTTAGTTTTCACATCCGTGAGTATTATGAGAACTTCGTGCTTCTTGATGACAAAATTACACCAGTCAGACCCATTCAGACATTCACATACTCACAGACTTGGAAACTATAACACCAGTTTAACAGATATGCCTACTCTTCATGGTGCCTGCAGCTCTCTGTGTCCACAACTGTAATTCCCGCCTTAGCTGTCAGCTTCCAATATTGATGCAGCAATTTTGTCAAGGCACTGACACCAAAGCATGTGCACATCTGAGATACCAGGGGATTCTGAATGTATTGGTCCGAAATAAATGAAATGAAACCTCAGTCTTGGATGTATGTTTTAATGGGTGTGAGATTTGGCAGTAATACTTTTTTTCCCAGCTTGTTCAGGTATTAAAGACACAGTGGATTTGTGTTTGGACTGAGAATTCTTCAAAATTTGACACTGTATTTTAGCATTGGCTATTGTTCATCAAACTTACATCATGTATCTTGTACATCGTTGTGGTGCTGCAGGAACATGTGACGCAGCATGCGGAAACCAGGCTAGAGTCCCAAATTTTCATTTTATTTACTTTTCAGTGTTTCCAAAAAATTTAAACCTTCTCAATTCTGCAAAAACAGACAGCATTTATCCATCTTTGTTTATTTTCTATGAATTTTTAACTTGAAGATGTCAAACTGTGTTCGTTCTTTGAATTATTCTGTTACAATGCAAATGGATAAATTCTCCATTGTAGCCCATTTTTAAATGATTTAACTTAACTCTATTATTAATCTCTGGTTCTCTTCCACAGCATGTCTTTCTCCCCTCACCCCCAACCGGTCGCGGCGGATGGCTGCCCCTCCCTGAGCCTGGTTCCGCCAGAGGTTTCTTCCTGTTAAAAGGGAGTTTTTCCTTCCCACTGTTGCCAAGTGCTTGCTCATAGGGGGTCGTTTGATTGTTGGGGTTTTTCTCTGTATTATTGTAGGGTTTTTACCTTACGATATAAAGCGCCTTGAGGCGACTTTTGTTGTGATTTGGCGCTATATAAATAAAATTGAATTGAACTCCACTAGGTTTACAAAAAAATCGTCGAAGGAACATAATACACACAGTGGAAAAGTCGCTAACATCACTAAGGGGGCAGATTTCGCTGGCTGACTGGCCAGGTCGCACCATTGTTAATTTGCTGTTTATGCATCAGAAACTGTTCAATAAACTACATTTTTCAGACACAGTTTTGAGAGATATTTTCAGACAGTGAAGTGACGTTCGAGATACGAAACATTAGAACTATTAGAAAGTGATTTTTCTCTATTGCGTCATTGTTTGGCTCTTTTTCTACACAGCTGGGATTCTTGGCCTGCGTCTTTTCCTGTGCTGTGTCACACATCTGCATTGTAACCGTTTTCACTTTTTGAGGGTTGCCATGCATGGCAGATTCAATTAAGAGGCCACTTGGATGAAACATTTCTTGCACTCCATTTCTGTTGCATCAAATTAGCTTTTAAGAGTTTAAGTGAGAATTTTCAAGAAAGATTCATTAAAATAAACATTTAATTGCTTGTTACAAGGATGTGTTGCTTTCTAATTTACAGGCTTGCTTGGTATGAATTGCCAGTTTTTACTGGACTTTTTCCACACTGGTCTGGTGGGGACAAAGAGCCATGTTGCATTTCAAAATTCTCCCAAGTGACTCAAATCCATTTCGCCAGGAGCTGTTCATTTTGGCCTTACAGTGTTGCAGCTGTTACTGACTAAATTTAGGGCTAATGCTTTTTTTTTTTTGCTTTTTTTTTTTTTGTCATTTAAAAAAACAGCTTAGGGCTTAAGGGGTAAAAGACCAGCTCAATGTGTGCATGTTAGTTTTCACTACTTAACAGCATTTGTTTTTAGCTCACCATTATGCAACTTTTAAAAGAACAAATAAACATTATTCTGCTTACAAATTCAATTTTGATTTGACAAGAAATAACATAGCTGTGCTAAATTATTTCCACTCTGATAGCTTTGTTTGCTTTTGTTAGGGTTTTGTTTTTTGTGGTTTTTTGTGTTACATTATTTTATTTTTTTATATTTGAAAGTCTTAGCAGCAGCTCACTTAGCCTTATTTTGGACACGGTAACCAAACCTCACCAAAAGCTGGGGGGTGATATTTAAGACAGGTTGAAAAATGGACTGAGGGGACAGACAGAAGGAGGGCCATGTTGAACAGAACAGACAGAGGACTCAGGGTGTTCACCTCTCGCAGGTAGCAGGAGATTCCTCTCAGGGCTGTGCTCATCGCAGTAGGTGAAGGCAGCTGGAGGCAGAGCAGAAAAAAGAAGAGAGATAAATATTAAGTGGGAGAAGACTGACGGGAAAGCAGGCAGGTTAGATGAGCAAAAGATGAAGAGAAAGAGATGGCTGTATCGAGTGGAGAGTGAAGCCACTTTGAAAATTACATTCCTGACACAGGACAGAAGGGGGCTTTAGCGTTTGATCGTAGAGTGGCCACCAGCCTCAGAGGGCCAATCTAATACCAGCAGCGCTTCCCAAGTCATAAAGAACAAAACCCAGCTCCCCCCCACCCCTTTTAACACCCATGCCCATGCAACCCCGCTTTTATTTTTTAATCCATTTGTTTCTCATCTCTCTGACTTGCTCTTGCTTTCTATTGACAATTCACCAGCACCCCTCATCTCTCGCTCTTTCTCTTCACCTTTTATTCTCCAGTCTCTGTGCAGACTTTTTTTTTCATGCATGACCTGGCTGACATTTAACCTACACAAAAAGCTATTTGTGGGCTATAAGAGTAGAAATGACATCCAGTTCTTTCTTTATCAAGTATTTGTAATTCCAAGGAGGCACAAATCATCTCAGAAGACCAATACTACCAGCTCATACAGTACACTATATGCACAAAATAGTGTGCACACCTCTCCTCTTTGTGTGGGTGTTTATCTTTTGCAGTATACCAAATATTTAAAAAAATATTCTCTTGATGTCATGTTAATAATATGATATTGTGAATAATCCAACAACATTAGCTATCTGGTTTTCAATCTAGCTGCTATAAAATATAAACAAAAGAAGTAAACAGTTACAGACAAGCTCCAAACTGCAGTGTGTGATGTTTTCAGTGATATCAGATCAGACACATCAGCCAAAAATAAACAAAGTTAAAGATGAATTTGCACATTTCTAATTTTTTTTCTTTTTACTAATATTGTTGTCAATTCCTTTTTTAAAAATTGTATAATGACAATCTGACATTGTGAAAGCACTATTTTCAGTATGTTTGTGTAATCTGCATGAAGTAGGATTAAAGATTAATTTGCCCAACATAGTCATACACCTAAATATCTTAAAGTGACTGATGTTTAGTATATATTTTTTGTTACTGAAATAAAATGTAAGTATAATAAACCTTTTTTATTATTTATTATTAGCCTGGCTATCGCTGTATCTTTTATTTCAGACATTACACATGCTCAACCTTTGCAGTAATGTGTACCGAAACTATTTTTAATTTAAGCTGGAAAACTGAAAACTCACCCTAATAATACAGTCAACATGGCAAAGCAAGACAACATTTGAACAAAATTAGCTGAATATAAAAATGTAGAAATAGCTCGGATGGTGCTGGATTAATCCTGGTGGTTTTGTTTCTAATGAGCTTTATATATAAACTAAATCTGAGCACAGCAGCTCAGCTGTTCTGTGTGCAGACAGACTGTTTAAGTTTGCTAGATAAGACAATTGTGACAAGTTGGAAAATGTAAATAACTGATGAATTTGCAGCTGCTGTGCCACATGCACGACTTGTGTAGAACCTGCTTTTTTCAATTTAAAGACAGTATGGATCTGTGCTGTGATGATACAGCTGTTAAATTGGATAAAAGGAAACATGGTGACATTGTGCATGTGTATGTTCAGCGTGTCTAAAAAGCAGGTTTATACGAGTTGTATGCAGGTTGATAATACCATCATACTGTCCCCGGTGGGCTCAGGGCCAATATAATGCCTGCATACAATACTATTTCAGACAATATTGTTATCTACTTTGTAGGAACTGTTTGGGAGAGGCCTTTTCTGTTTTCCTATGCACAAAGTGAGGTCTAAAATAAATGGGCTGCCCAGTTTGCTGTGGAATATGTTGCCTGGCTGGCACAGAGCCCTGACCTCCACCTTATCCCACACTTGTTGGATGAATTTCTACAGCTAGTGAGAGCCACGCTTTATCACTAAAAAATCCAATCCAGTCATTCAGATTTAAAACTGAGTGGAAAGAGTTTAGAGACTTACAGCAGCAGATTTTTTTTTTTGCAGGATTTCACTTGTAGGATTTAAAAGTTTTTATAAATGTACACACAGGTGCAATTTTACTGGCAATCAGCATTAAGTATTAATATTTGTATATATAGTTAATTTTTCTAAATCATTTGTACATCTAAATAATCTTTTTTCCCTTTCTTCATCAATAGTTCATAGATGATCATTTCATATCATGGACTGGCAACCTGGCCAGATCCTACCTCTTGCCCCTCGACAGTTGGGATAGGCTTCAGCCCCTCTGCAACCCTTAACTAGATAGGCCTTTTTAAAAGAATGGATGCATAATGTCACTACTCTGAATTAAGGGTTAATAAATTATTGGATTTTTCAGTTACGGATTTATAAATCTAAAGATGCTACAGATGTTGTACAAACACAGTTTTTTTTTTATATATTATGAGACCCAGGTGTGTGATATTCATCCAACCTTCAGACTCCCCAGATCCCCATCTAATCCAGTGCCAGAACAATCATGATTCATATCCTGCAACACATAGGACGGAAAGACTATGCTGCCAATGTTCCAGTATTCCCACTGCCTGTACCATACACCACAAGACGCCTCCAAAGGTCCTGTGCCTGAGGCCCAACTGGTCAAGGCTGTTTTGACCCACGTGAGGGGGAGGGACACAATATTACAGGTGATTTTATTGTTGTGGCTGACCGTTGTATGTTACCCTCTATTATCACCTGATTCCCCCCTTTCGCTGTCTTTTTGCCCATATCTTTACTCGCAGCTGTGAGTCAGACAGGATGCCTCAATAAATACTACTGTCCCCTCCTATCATTTATCTCCCTTACACACTTATATTTTCCTCTTTCCTAGTTTTATAGTCTTTGCTGTGTTTCTTTTTATTCTTTCTGCCCCCCTCCTTCTGCTCACAGGAGGTGGATGCTCCAGACAGATGTTAAAGTGTTTGGTCTGGTCAGGCTTCACACGGCGCAGGGCCACCCGCGACTCCCCAATGAACTCATTATGTGTCAGCTTGTCTTCGTCGCACACGGACACCCTGGGAGTGAGAGACAGAGAGGGGATGGGGAGGTAAAAAATGAGAAATGGTGAGAGAGAAAGATAGGCAGAGCACAAAGCATGAATAAAAATAAGAGTAGCTGATTACTGCAGTGGCATATTAAAATGTAAGGAAACACACTGCTTTGCTTTGCAGTTAGATCAAAGTCACCACACCACAGATGCTACTAGTAAAAAAGGGAATGCCACATGCACGTGTTGGTGAGGAGGTGCAAATGATACACTATATTGCCAAAAGTACTCGCTCGTCTGCCTTCACATGCATATGAACTAGAGTGACATTCCATTCTTAATCCATAGGGTTTAATATGATGTAGGTCCACCCTTTACAGCTATAACGGCTTCAACTCTTCTGAGAAGGCTTTCCACAAGGTTTAGGAGTGTGTTTATGGGAATTTTTTATCATTCTTCCAGAAGCGTGTTTGTGAGGTCAGACACTGATGTTGGATGAGAAGGCCTGGCTCGCAGTCTCCGTTCTAATTCATCCCAAAGGTGTTCTATTGGGTTGAGGTCAGGACTCAAGGCCAGTCAAGTTCTTCCACACCAAACTCACTCATCCATGTCTTTATGGATCTTGCTTTGTGCACTGGTGCACAGTCATGTTGGAACAGGAAGGGGCCATCCTCAAACATCCCCAAACGGGGCAGAGCCTAATTCCTGAAAAACAACCCCACACCATAATCCCCCCTCGACCAAACTTTACACTTGGCACAATGCAGTCAGACAAGTACTGTTCTCCTGGCAACTGCCAAACCCAGATTTGTCCATTGGATTGCCAGATGGAGAACCGTTATTCTCCACTCCAGAGAACACATCTCCACTGCCCTAGTGGCGGCGTGCTTTACACCACCGCATCTGACACTTTGCATTACGCTTGGTGATGCAAGGCTTGGATGCAGCTGCTCGGCCATGGAAACCCATTCCATGAAGCTCTCTACACACTGTTCTTGAGATAATCTGAAGGCCACATGAAGTTTGGAGGTCTGCAGTATTGACTCTACAGAAAGTTGGTGATCTCTGCGCACTATGCAACTCAGCATCCGCAGACCACTTTGTGGCTGAGTTGCTGTCATTCCCAGTCACTTCCACTTTGTTATAATGCCAGTAACAGTTGACTGTCGAATATTTAATAATGAAGAAATTTCACGACTGGACTTGTTGGACAGGTGGCATCCTATCACGGTACCACGCTGGAATTCACTGAGCTTCTGAGAGCAACCCATTCTTTCACAAATGTTTGCAGAAGCAGTCTCCATGCCTAGGTGCTGGATTTTATACACCTGTGGCCATGAAAGTGATTGGAACACCTGAATTCAATGATATGGATGGGTGAGTGAATACTTCTGGCAATATAGTATATCTGATCCCCTGCTGAATTTGTAGGTTTGCTCACTTACAAAGAAATTAATAGTCTCTAGTTTTTATGATAGTTTCATAGTTTCTCCCAAGGCTTGGGAGAAAGTGCTGTGGTCAAATTAAACCAAAATTAAATTCTTTGGCTTCAACTCGGCCCACTGTGTTTGGAGGAAGAGAAATGCTGAGTATGACCCAAAGAACGCCATCCCCACAGTGAAGCATGGAGGTGGAAACATTATGCTTTGGGGCTGGTTTTCTGCTAAGGGTACAGGATGACTTCACCGCATTGAGGGGCCAATGGACGGGGCCATGTACCGTAAAATCTTGGACGAGAACCTCCTTCCCTCAGCCAGAACATTGAAGATGGGTCGTGGATGGGTCTTCCAGTATGACAGTGACCCAAAACATACCGCCAAGGCAAGAAAGGAGGGACTAAAGAACCACATTAAGGTCACTGAGTGGCCTAGCCAGTCTCCACACTTCAGTCCTATTGAAATTTTGTGGAAGCTTCAAGTTCCCAAGTGGCAGCCAGGGAACCTAAAGCATTTAGAGAGTTTCTGTAAAGAGGAGTGGGCCGAAATCCCTTCTGAGATGTGTGCAAACCTGGTGACCAACAACAGAAATGTCTTAACACTGTGCTTGCCAACAAGGAAATTTCTCCACCAAGAACTAAGTCATATTTTGCTTGGCGATCAAATACTTATTTCATTCAAGACATGTAAATCAATTTATAACTTATATGTAATGTGTTTTTTCTGGATTTTTGGTTGATTTTCTGTCTCCCTCCATTAAAATGAAACTACCATAAAAATAAAACAAATTGTAAGTGAGGAAACTTACAAAGTCAGCAGGAGATCAAATAATTATTTCCCTCACTGTAGATGATCCACTGTTGCGACCCATAAAGGGAGCAGCTGAAAGAGGAAGAAGACTTACATGATGTGATCTGCCTGTTTGTATGACAATACACTTTTCTTCACTTTTCTAACCAACAAAAATCTTTTTTTTCCATCTGATTTGGGTAGATACAAATGAAGTATAGTTGGACTGAACATTTTCTTTTTCAAAGTGGAATTTTGCCTTTTGTGTCACAACCTCCTTTTTTTTTTAACAATCAAATCTCATTATCTATCCATTTACTTTGCTGCCCATAATTTCTTCTGCCTCCACTCAACCCTCATCAAGAAGTGCATTTACTTTCTTTTTATTCCTGCACCAACTTATGTCATGGTCACTTTCACAGTGATGTTCTGTGAGGAGCAGATAAGGGAGAAAGAGAAGCAAAAATGTTGTAGATAATGTGAACCATGCTCCCAGAGCATGTGTGCCCCTCTGTAGTTCTACTGTTCAGTGTCTTGAACAGTAAGATTACAACTGCCAACTCCAGTCATTTGGGATAAATGAAACAAAGCGAGTAGGCGATCTAAAACACGCAGCATTCAGTATGTAGGCGACTGTCCCTTGATGTTTTCCATGATGCAATTGTGGGACTTAAAGGTGTGTATTGGCTGTAACACACATGAACAAAAATGGATATGGATATGCAAAAGGATATACAGCAATAAACTACATCACCACTGACAAATGTAGTTCATTACATTGATCACATTGTTGTAGTACAGCATTGTACTGGGAAACTCTTCCATTCATATACAGGGTGGGCCATTTATATGGATACACCGTAATAACATGGGAATGGTTGGTGATATTAAAGTCCTGTTTGTGGCACATTAGTATATGTGAGGGGGCAAACTCCCCAAGATGGGTGGTGACCATGGTGGCCATTTAGAAGTCGGCCATCTTGGATACAACTTTTGTTTTTTCAATAGGAAGAGGGCCATGTGACACATCAAACTTATTGGTAATGTCACAAGAAAAACAATGGTGTGCTTGGTTTCAACGTAACTTTATTCTTTCATGAGTTATTTACAAGTTTCTGACCACTTATAAAATGTGTTCAATGTGCTGCCCATTGTGTTGGATTGTCAATGCAACCCTCTTCTCCCACTCTGCACACACTGATAGCAACACCGCAGGAGAAATGCCAGCACAGGCATCCAGTATCCGTTGTTTCAGGTGCTGCACATCTCGTATCTTCACACCATAGACAATTGCCTTCAGATGACCCCAAAGATAAAAGTCTAAGGGGGTCAGATCGGGAGACCTTGGGGGCCATTCAACT